>LS997565.1:25328271-25405771 GCA_000469685.2 Haemonchus contortus | reverse complement strand
TATTCTTTTTGCTGCCGCGATCATTTACTTTATTTCCTACTCCCAGAGGCTGAGAAAGGTGTGCTATTTTTGCTGTTACTAGGGCTTATTTGTTTACTTATGCTGATAAGCGGATGAGTTCCTGCCTACCATAGTCTGTTATTCGTACCGGGACCCACATCTACACAGTGAGACGCATTGTATAGCTCGTCCAAACGCGCCACTGTTCTTCATTTTTTTGGTCTCATTCTCGTCCAGCCCCCTTTTTAACGGCTCTTCGAAGCCTTTTTTTCACTTTTGGAAACACCTATAGACGCAGTTTCTTCACCTTCAACCTTGCCTGTTTTCGACCTTGCCTTCCTTTTTTCTTCATAATCTGGATTACCCAAAATTATCGTGAACTGTTCCTTTAAGTTGATTGGTCTGTTTTGAAGCTGACAAATAACAAAGAACGGCATCGACTACCTTTTGCAGGATATCTCCCGGAGACTGCCAAGTCAGTCTTTCCAGCTTCATATTGCTCTGGCAAAACCATAAAACAAGCAGTTCATGAGCAGATCTTTCGAGACGATGCAGTGATGAAGCTGTGGATTTGTCTTCTTCCGTTTTCATCAAGAGCTGAAAGTCTATTCTCCTTTACATTGTTGTGGAAGATTAACTGCGGTAAACAAAGGCATACAGACCAGTAAATGAGCTCTCATGTCACATATCTGCCGAATTCCGTTTGGCAAGTTGCCAACTGACTGAAGAAGTCTGAAATGTACTGGAGTAGCTGCCTCTCGAACTTCATGAGCTAGGCTTGGATTCTGTAACAAAGATGTGACATTGAATTTTAAGCACATATAAGCTTACTTTCAAAAATGCTATATTTTCACAACCGCAACTTCCACGATCACAACTTTCCAGCGCTATCACCAGAAGTGTCGCGCATAGCAAATTTGAAAAAACGAATGAAGAGTAAGGACAAGAATGAAGGTGAATGGGTTTATGCAGTGTGCAATGCACAGAAAGTTCGTAAGGCATTTAGGCCGCTACATACAAGGAACCCATGCTACAAAGTGATCGTGTACATCCACAAATGTTAGAACTGTAGACTTTTTCCCAATAGCTATCCAAACATCTCATACACTCAGGTCTAGTCTAATTATTTGCATGATCGTCTGGGGCGCACAAACTTTGGTGACTCGAGCCGAAGGCTAAGATTCATCGCGAAAAACCGCCACTTGTAAGGTAAAAGTGCCACTAACAAAACGCAGATAGAGATGCAAAGCCTTTCCAAAAAGCCTTTCCAAAAAAGTCGCTTTTTTTTAAAGCCGTGAAATCAGTTCAGTACTTTCGAGTACTATCATTAATTTTCCCCGAAACCGTAAATATCTAGGAAAATTTCATCTAAATTCATCATCATCAAAATTTCATTTAAGTTTGTAGTTTACTAATTGACTAGCCAGAAAGAAGAGACACTGAAATTCGTTGCAGAATCTGAACGTATTCAGAATGATCATATTACCTTGCCATAAATCGAAATAGCGTTATTGAGAGCCAGCAAGTCCGGTCCACAGCTACTTGCTATACTTAGTAGTATATCTTTTTTGGCGTTCCCATCTCCAGAAGAATATGCCTCCATCACACATCTTCCGATGGCCTAAACCAATATGAGATTTCAGAAAAAGCAAAGAATTAGCTACTGATGTACTAAATTGATCCTGATAACGCACCAAGGCATTTGGCTTCTTCAGAGACTTCAGATATGTAGTGGCATCTGAATGCATATCTGGGCTTCACAATGACATGCGTATATGGTTATACTTTTCAAATTCTGATGAAGTCCTGTGAAGAAGAAAGACCTAGGGAATGCTGTTCTTTTTTCTCATATGGAGGATATTCTACAATTTAAATGCAATGTGCTGTTATGACATATACATATGCCAGTTGGGCTATGCACGCTAACACGTGCATTGTACAATATATCCATGACCGCATAATTGCGATGGAGTCATTCAGCGGAATGATTGATGTATCAGAATGAGATAGTTCTCCCCGCATTCGAAGCTGGTACCGCTCTGAGAGCATCCACTGGATATATTCTATTTGAGCAGAATTATTAGTGATTGATCATAAATCCGTCCACCCTCTTTTAGGTGCACCTAACAGTTTTATCCGCATTTTAGAGCGTTTTTAAACAGAGTCATGAATTTTCCATCATAGCTCCGCCAATTCCAGGGGTTTGGGCCCATTCTTCCCTCACTTCCACCGCTTTTTCCCGCGTTCTAGAACTTTTCTGAACAAAACTATGAATTTTCGATCTCAGCTTCGCCCACCTTGGGCAAGCCCGCCCACTCCAAGGGTATGGCCGCATTCCTTCCATTATCTTCAATCACTCTTTTCCCGCGTGCTAGAGCGTTCTTGAACAGAGCTATCAATGTTTCCAAAAAAGACCTAACATTCGGATGCTATACATCCGAATGTTAGGTCTCGCCCATTGTGGGCGCAGCTTCGACGTGTTTACGCATGCACAAAGCCCTGCTCACTTTGTTTTGTTGCCCTCCGCGCTTCCGCTCAATCGAGTTACGGTCTTACAAGATGGCAAGAACCGCCCACTGTGAGAACACTCCACCCACCGTTTGTGAGCCTCCTTCAGTTCGCTTGTTGACCCATCCCTCATCTTCGCCCATATTTTACTTTACCAGCGCGTGGGTAGTTAAGGAGCCTAATTCAGACGTTTGACCCAAAACATCGGTCGTGCACCCTTCCCCCGTAGGCGGAGCTCTCACATGTGCTCTCTTGGTCTTGTCCTATGCCCAACCCATCAAAAACTTGAACGGACTTCTGCAGGTGTTTTTCAGGTAATATCGAATTTCAAACAAACAAACAGATAGACAGACGCGAGCTCGTTATATAGTTAGGTTCTTCGTTTTCTTCTCCTTCTTTTTGTCCCTTCCGCGCCGTCGCAGGGTCCGTTGTTTTTGTTAGCAGTGTCCATTCATTCTATCTATGGCATCTTCTGCCACAACCTTAGCTTCGGCGAGGTCCTTCTTGATCACGTCCCGTTATCTTTTCTTTGGGACTCCGGTCGCTTACATTGAGATTAGAACTCCATTGCCTTCCTTATTGGATGGCTCTGTGGCCATCTTAGTACATGCCCGAACCCGAATGCCCGAAGGATCCCCAGTCGAAGTGGCCATTTGAAATAGGACCTATGCTGCTAGGCGTACTTTTTGATGCTGATTTCAAATCTGCATTCAAAATCTGCCAAACGATTCTCTGAACGAAGTTATTGAGGTGGTCTCCGGAGAGCGCTCAACAGGGGAAAGCACAAAAGCCGTGGTCGCCGGCATTCCAGCAGTGGCGGCTTGGAGTGGAGGTAAGCGTGACGCTTCATAGGCGCGGGACCAAGGATCAGGTTTGGTGGACGACGGCGTTTTTGCATCTTGCAGGACTTTTTCTCCAAGTTGGAAAAATCATTTTATGTTAGTTTTGCCGCCTTCAGCGACTTTTTAAGTCCTATTCCTATTTAAACCGTCTGACATCTACTCCAACCATCAAAATTATAAAAATTCTATTCTTTTTGTAATACATTTCAAATTCACTGTAGGATAACTTTTACCTATTATAAGCGGATGCGATAACCTAGCACGAAGTTCACTTTTCTGATAGCGCTTTCCATCTGGATTTGTTTGTTATCTCGCTCTAACCAATGTTCTGGGAAGAAGAACCTGCACCTGCTCTTTGGACACTTCCACATTACCAAACATCAACGACCCTCTAGACGTGCTTGCTGTTTCCTCTTCATCCGGTTCCCACAGTGAATCGCCTCCTCGTCCTCAATCACGCAGTCTTCTTCGCCCTCAATATCGAGGTCTCCGTGAAAGGAATTGGAGAAAGAGGAGATAGAGGAGAAGCTATCTATCAACTTGTGCTCCCTTCTTGTGAGGACATCACAGGATCCGAAATACTCCCTTGTTCTTTAGTGTTACATCCATCCTTATATACCATACTTTGCCGCGTTTGCTACATGGCAACCCTCACCTCTATTGAAAACTGACCACAACCCTCCCCCCTTCTTCAAAAACCAATCGATAACATTGGAAGACGGTCTAATTAGGAATTGACTCGCCTCCAGCAACTAAAAAGTCGCTGAAGGCGGTAAAACTATCACAGGAAGATTTTTACAACTTGGAGGGAATAGTCCTGCAAGATGCAAAAACGCCGTCGCCCACTAAACCCGATCGTTGGACCCGTGCCTGTGAAGCGTCACGCTTACTTCCACTCCAAGCCGCCGCTGCTGGAATGCCGGCGACCATGGCTTTCGTGCTTTCCCCTGTTGAGCACTCTCCAGAGACCACCTCCATAACTTCGTTCAGAGAATCGTTTGGCAGATTTTGAATGCAGATTTGAAATCAGCATCAAAAAGTACGCCTAGCAGCATAGGTCCTATTTCAAATGGCCACTTCGACTGGGGATCCTTCCCTTGTGAGCATTTTCAGTTCAGCGGAGTGGAGCTATACTTCATGGATTTTACTTAAGGGCCAACACTCGCTACCGTAGAGCATCGTGGGCCTTACCACTGCCCGATAGAACTTTCGTTTGAGAGTCCTGGAGCACTGACGGATGCAGAGGATACAGTACCGTTCAAAAAGAAATCACCTTCAACCTTTTTTGCCATAACTCATCTTGGACTCAATGTTTTTGACTGATTTTTTGGTATGTTGTCACCAGTAATGATATTCAACGTATCAACCACAGAACCCACGAAACCCCTTTTTATTTCGTTTAAAAGGCCACTTTTCACATTTTTCCTGAACAGGTCAAAATAACATCAGTTTCATTAATTTAATATAAAATCACTTGACTTGAATGCTATCATCATGAGATTAAAACCTAATCAACTACTAGTCCTATACTTTGTAGTGGAACCGTTGGCATCGATGACAGCTCGGTATCTGCAGGGCATTGGTTCGACCAACTTGTCGATCAGGCACTCATGGATTGCCTTCCATACCTCTTCAAATAGGCCAAATTTCTAAGCAGCATTTTTGACTGTTTTATCGGCTATCCTTTTCTCGAGTTGTTACCCCGAGGGTCCACTAATGTTCAGGTCAGGGGACTGGCTATGTGAGTCAAGGCATCGAATTTCCCGATGAGTCAACCACTCGCGCGCCCCTTCTGGATCTGTGTCTGGGGTCGTTATCTCGCTGAAATTAAATTTTCTTCCGTGCACACGACGGGAGAAAGGTAGCGTGGATTTTTCCAAAATGTCTACGTACATCTGCTAGGCCGCAGTGGTGAGAATATGGTGCATGGACCCCATACTTAGACTCGGAGACCATCTTCAAACCAATACTGAGCCGGCTTCATACCTGACAGTTGTCAAATGGTACTTGGGGTCAGAACTTGTGCTTTAAAAGGTCGTCTACGGACGAAACTCGAGTGAACCAAGCAAAACAATCTTTGACCAGTCGCTCTAGATGACTTCGCGTCATTGGTCGAAGATCCGGGGAAGGTGCTAACGCGCCCATTAAAGTCGAGCTCGTCTGTTTTTTCAGAGATCCAGATACTTTCTGACAAGACTTCCTCCATACATTCCAGCAACCCATAGGCGTCTGTTGGTGGTACCTCTAATTGGTAGCCACGTCGCCGTAGTCGGTATTTCGGCCAATATATCGGAAGATGCTCGTCTGGGATCTTGAGCCGATGCACAAATGATCTTCCTATCGTCCTCAGGAGCGGCAATCCGTAACCTTTCCCAGCTGGCTCGCTTGATTGGGCCTATGAAAGACTCAGTACCTTTGATAGCCTTCGTAATCGTAGACATTGGTACAGCAAACAGCCTTGGATGTTGACCATGGGTCAGTTCCTGCTTACTGCCCCTCGCAATGGCGGAGAGCTGTTCCAAGCTCAGAAAGCGATAGCCAGAGTTTTGTCTCTTCACTGATGGCGATTAACTAACAGAATAGAAGGATCACCAATATTTCTAGACTCGAAAAACACAATGAATCTTACCTAGACAACATGCTCCTTTCGCAAGTTTTTTGAAAAAAAATTCACCTACTTGGCCGGAAGTGAGCTACTGCCAATTCTGCATAGCAGGAGAGTCGGTAATGTTTGATAAGTGCGCTGTCAAAAAATCGGGTAAAACGATTGAGTTCAAGATGAGTTATGGCAGAAAAGGTTCAAGGTGATTTCTTTTTGAACGGTACTGTACCTATGGACTCCCTCCACTTCATCCATGCCGCGTTTATTCGGGATTTTACGGCCTGGTCCACGTTACCATCAGCGGCTAGATCACTCCCCAGGTATCGGGAATCCTGGACCTTTTCGATGACTTCCCCGTGACCGTAGACGATTGACTCTGCCTTTCTCGGAGCAGTGGAACTGGGTCTTCTTCACGTTCAGCCGTAGTCCATTCTCCGCCAGCACTTTCTGCCATTTCTGGAGCTTGTCATGGAGTTCTTCCCTGCTCTCCGCTATCAGAGCGATGTCATCAGCATAGAGGACTCTTCAGTGGTCCATTCATCAGTTCTTCTGTGATGACGTCCACTTGAGCAGGAAGAGGAACGGGCTCAGAGCTGATCACTGGTATACCCCAGCAGTGACATCTATGCTCCGGTTTGGCCGTGTGGAGTGCGCATTGTTGTCGTGGAACTATCGTGCATGTTCTCGACAAGGGAGATGCGTTGATCTGGAACGTTTCGTTCTCGGAGCGCTCTCCAGAGGACTTGTCGCGGGAGGCTTGGTCCACGCTTTTCTCGATACTTCTCCATTACTTATCTGGCTATGAAGATGGCATGCTTCATAGACCTCTTAGGCTTGAAGCCGTACTGCTCGTGCGCAAGTGGCTGGTTTCATAGTCCGCTGCGCGCCTGCGTGCCAGCTGAGGTAGTGCTACGGGTGAGGAGGGAGGCAGACGGTCGACGCGGTCGGGTCGCGCCCAAGGCTCTTCGAAGGGCTGAATACAAAGAAAAACCAGATCAGATACCATGTGCACAAGCCCCTGGTTGTTTAGTTTTTAATCTTGTTTTTCTTTGTTTTCGGCCCTTCGAAGGGGCTTGGGCGCGACGCGATCGCGTCGACCGACTGTCTGCCTCCTTCCTCCCCGCTAGCACCACCTTGGCTGGCACGCCGGCTCGCCGACGGACTATGAAAGCAGCCACTGGGACTAATTCTGACAATCTTGAGCCAACCAGCCGCTCATCGTGTGAGCAGTCATCCTGATCTCCCGGTAGTTGGAACATTCCATCGTGTCCCTCTTTGCTTGAAGATGGTCCTCCATGCATCTGAGATTCTTCCTTTAGCGGTCAAATGTTCAGGAATCGGGTGAACCACTTGATCCCGTGCTCTCCGAGCGCCTTCCATGCCTCGATCATTACCCCACCCGGACCAGTTGCCTTCCTATCCTTCATCTTTCTTATTGCTACGCACTTCATCCTCTGTCCAGGGGGGACCAACCGTTGCCTCTGATTGGGAGCCGTTCCTACGAACGAATTCTTCGTTAAGGAGCCTGTTGAAGTATTCCTTCCACCCAGGTCTGACCTCGACAGGCTTCCTCAGGATGCACCCTCGCTGTTCCTGAAGGACTTACTACCCCGATGTCCTGAGTGGCGCGGTGACGCGCTTTCTTAAGGCGGAAGACGAACTTCTCTCCTTCCCGGTTGTCAAGTTTACCATACAAGGCGTCCATTTCCGTGTTCTTTGCCTTCGCTACAGCAGCCTGGGTGAGCCTCTTTGAAGTTCTATAGGCAGCTAGGTCCTCTGGAGTTCGAGTCCTGCGTTAGCGTTTGCAGGCCAATTTCTTCTGCCTCACAAATCGTTTGACTTCATCGTTCCACAACCTGGCTTCCTTGTCCTATAGTAAACCACCTCTAGTTTCTCCCAGCGTTTCGCTCGCACACTGTAGGATGACTTTTACAGCCTTGACTCAGGTCTGCTGGTTCGGCCCTTCGGGATCTGGAAGTCCAGCTTCCATTACCTTCTCTACGAGGTCTTTTTCCAATCGGTGCAGTTTCCCCTACCGGATCCTGCGTTCCGTTTTTGTCCTTGATCTCTTGGGAACATCGATGGCTGTGTCTGCTAGGAGAGGCCTGTGCTGAGGAGCCGGATCTTCTCCTGGCAGTACTGTTACCTTCTGAGACTTCCTTTTCGCGAAGAAGGTGCTGGGGCGATCTCTACTCCTTCTTTTCTGACTCTTACACCTCTACCTCCATTGACTCTTCCCACTCCCCTCCTTTCATTGCCGACATGCTCATTCAGATCACCTCCTATGGTTAGATAGTTCTCCTCCGGAAATGATCGGATGGCCTCGTCGAGCTGAGATGGAACTCATCCTTTCCGTAGACATGGCAGCCGGTTTGTGTTGCGTACACTGATACTATTGTCCAGAACCACTTTTTCTTGGTCTATCCCCACGGCCATGATCCCCCTCAGTGCAGACCTGAGCCTACACTCTTATCCACTCGGATATTCCTGTCTCTCTTATATAGTCAGGTTCTCTCTGTTATTATCACGTTCTGTCAAAAACCAATGACCCGTCACTCACTCATCATACATTATAGAGCTCACATCCGCTCGCTAACATAGAAGGCTATCGAATTTGGTGGTATGATGCGCCCGCAATCGACTCCCCTTCAGAATCTTAGCAGATGTTTGATTGCGTATGTGGCTTATACAATAGCTGGCTGGGGTCAGCTGATGTACAATTCAGCAACCTCCCAGGCGGGTCTGGTACTAATTAACCTGACTCCGGAATGATAGAAAGCTGATTTAGCAGGCACCCTCTCGATTCCGGTTTCGTTTCGTTGACCGTGCGTGTGTACGTTAACAGTGTGCCACTTGCCACTTTTGACCATATACGCATAAACATTGAGAAAAGGAATGCCAAAAAATAAGTTAATAGAGAACAAGTCGACAGCACATGTCGACAGCACAAAATCAGAGGGAACTAAGTCTAAATCCTAAAAGAAACAACCGAATTTTCCCTCTCGAAACCCTACTAGGCCGTGCGCTGCATGCTCACAACAACAGATCAACGACAGTTCAATGGAAAGTCTATATTAGTTCGTGTACTTGCAGCGCTCACACGAAATGATCGAATCGCACCAGATCTGCCGGCAGAAGCAGATGAAACCACGCGAGACGTCAATTTTGACTAGGAAAACAGATGATTCAGAAAGTGAAGTAGATTGGCGGTGAGTATCAGGATATCGCTGACTATCAACGTGCCTTGCTGCTGTTATATTCAAACGCCCGCGTGTGGTAAAATCATTCGCATGGTATGGAGGTGGTAATGGCAAGTGGCGCACACTTCGCAAATATGGTGCGCTGATCGGATCCTCGCTCGGATCCGACTAGGCTAAGCTTTCCACTACTTCGTAGTCGGATAACTTATACCAGAGTCATTTAAGAGGCCAGAAACACAACTTGTACATTGGCTGGCCACCGAAGTCATTGTCGCATACGCATTCGTGACGCCACCACGATTCTGAATGGAAGCCGTATGCTGGGTTGCATTCCAGGAACGAATTGATTTACGCTGAAGAACTCTATCTTTTGTCCTTTTTTAAAGGGGAAACATCGTCGGTGACCTAAGTTAGGAGACCCTCGAACTCACATGATTCTTATGAAAAACCCTTAGCGCCAAACTTGCTCTGGTTATAGACAATGCCCATCGATGGTACTTTTTCCTATGTAATAGAAATGAAATAAAAACTAAGTGGTGCCTAAATTCACCGACCAAGTACTGATAGCTCGTCGTTCTGGTAGTAAGTCCAGCCAATACGTCTGGCAACGACTTTGCTTCCGTTTGAAACTGCCGAAAAGCAATCGAACCCGACCACTGGGAGGCGTGAATTATAGCGCTTCTCATCACCATTCTGAAAAGGTAACTGGTCAAAGCGTCACTAGAAAGGTTTGCTTTGTGACGGCAACGGTTCGAAACATATAAGATTGTTCAAGCGTGTTAACTTTAAAACTTCAGTCAAACAGGAAATGCCATGCTACGCCTCCCCTAAATGGAATGTTAGCTATTCAAAATCTGACTAGCTTAGCTGCTAATGGCTCGTAAATGAGAACACAAGGTAAAGCCTTCCAGCGACAAAGGATCGACGGCGTATTAACGCAAGAAAGAGCCTCCTCTTTACAATACTACAACTTCGAATTTTCTATCTCACATGATTGATGTTCTTCGAAACTCTCACCGGCTTCACAATTAATACCTGGTGAATTATTCAACTTCCCAAAGCGTTGGCAGAGTTACGGTTACAAAAAGTAGCACTCGAAGCAGTCATGCCACCGCTGTTCGAAGATTGTTTTTGTACGCGTAGGCTTAAATGTGGTTTGGGGATTGCACTACTTACGTCGAATCGAACGAGAAACATGATACGTCGACAATCGAGGAGATACTACTTCGACTTTACCACTATTACTGATTTTCTTTGTTTGTTTTTCCGTATGTTGTGTGCTATCTTTTCTTTGCTTCAAATTATTCCTTTCATTACTTTGTTACCTACGCATCCACGTGTAAATGAAGCTTACGAAAAACCTTCGGATGTTAATAAAAACTGAAAGAAAGGTGTTTAGACTCTTAAATGGCTGTGAAGCAGGACAGGAAACCATCAAAGCAAAAAAGTCCCTTGACAGGAAGGCAGAAACCAAACAGGAAAAAGGTATCTTATGTTTCAATACGTTGCCAGTCATGGTCATGACCGAGATTTGTAGGAGGGATTTAGTTGGAACACGTTGGTCGTGATCAGCGCATTACTTGCTGTGATATCATACTTCACGTATACGGAACTCATCAACCCCTCGCGCCATCTTCGCAAGATGATGCCACCAATCAGCGGCTTAAACATTGATCGTGTAAGTTACATGTTTTTGCTTATATTGTTTCCTTATCTGTGGTTTTCACTGTACTTGTTAGTAGTACGAATTCAAAAGTAACAGGAGATGTTGCTTGTGTGGTCTAGGAACAGCTAGCCCTATAACAAGCATCCAGCTGTAGTTACACTTTGAACACGGGTCGGGCGCGATGCATCGAAAATTATCCTGGGCAGGGAAGCGGTATGGTAAAGGAGTGTGTTGGGGCACACACCTTGATCAGGAGCGTTTCGATTTCGTCATTGTCGTGGTAAGGTTACGCTGGCAGGTAGCGTGCGGCATGCCTACCCCACACCCTCTGGATAGCGCTTTTATGCATTGATGAAACCTTCACTTTGAATTACTTTACCGCGATGTTTGAATGCAACTTGGAGCGCGCCATTGGTTTGCACGCATAACATCGTGGGTGGGGGATGTGAGGTGCGCTTCGCTCCTATGGTCGATGAAATTAGGTCATGCCGCACACATCCCGCGCGACGTGATGAGCCTTGTGTAGTGTCGCAAGTTCGCGGCGTTGCAGTGATCCTGGTAACACGAGATGCGGTGAGGAGACAATCGTCGACAGTCGTCAGTGTCTCGGCGGTTGTAGCAGTGCCAGAAAGGAGAGTTGCGATTAATCGTGGGCCAATTTCCAGACTTGGTGTTATCGATGATCTTCTTTATGACATGATCAGCTCTTGAAGCAGTCCGGATTGTTTCGGCAAGGACCGAAAGGTGACGACAGTTCTCGATAAGTTCTGCGGTTACATCGACATCTACGTTGGCGATAACGTAGTCCCCGGCGTTGATGAGTGCAATGCTATGAGACGTGAGACGGCGTCCACTTGTCCGAGATCTCTTGTGTTGACATACTCGATCGCGAAGTTGTAGTTGAGTAACATTGTGGCCCATCGCTGAAGACGGTTGGCACTGCAGACAGGTATCTATTCTTGCTTCCGAAAATAGCAACGAGTGGTTTGTGATCGGTCTCCAGCGTGAAGTGTCGTCCGTGGACAAAGCGATGAAATTTCTGCACAGCGAATATGAGAGCTAGAGCTTCCTTCTCGATCTGGCTGTAGTTTTTCTGTGCTGGAGTAAGGCAACGGCTAGCATGGTAGACGACCTTCTCTGATCCGTCGGGAAATCTGTGTGATAGCGTTGCTCCAATTCCGTAGTTAGAAGCGTCGGCGGCCAGAATGATTGGAAGACTCGGATCGAAGTGTCAAAGGAAGATTGGCACTCCGGTGTCCACGTGTAGGCAGCATCCTTCTTCGTAAGAGCGTCTAACGGAGCGCGTAGATTGTGTAGATCTTTGACGAACTTTCCGTAGAAATTGATGAGTCCGAGGAAAGCGCGTAACTGGCTGACGTCTCTTGGTGCTGGCATCTTTTGTATGGCTTTGACCTTGTCGGGGTCAGGACGTCGTCCTTGCACGTTGATGACGAAGCCAAGATAGTTGATCTCTCTTTGCAGAAAACTGCACTTCTCGAGGCGAACGCGGAATCCTAAGTCCTAAATTCGCTGGCACACAGCGTCTAGTTGAGTGTTGTGTTCGTCAATGGTCCTGTCATGACCAGTGTTTCGTCGAGGTACGTGACAGTTCCATCTAATCCGGCAATGGGAACGTCGATGCACTGCTGGAAGATGTCTGGAGCAGGTTTCACTCCAAATTATAGACGATCAAAACGAAAGAGTTCCCGGTGCGTATCGATCGTCAGCAATGTTTTGAATCGTCGTCCGCTTCCAAATGCAGGTACGCTTTGGTAAGGTCGAGTTGTGAAAAGTAGCATCCTCCGTTGAGCTATCTGAAAATGTCATCTGGAGTCGGAAGTGGGTGCAACTGTTGTTCATGTGCGTCGTTGAGTCCTGTCCAGTAGTCTGCGCAGAGCCGTATTGAGCCATTTTTCCTCTGAATGGCGATAGGAGCGGCCCATTCGAGTGGTCGATGGGCGTCAGAACCTGTGTAGGTACAAGGCGATCGATTCATGTCGAGATCTACTGAATAGCGGCGTATGAAACAGGACGAGCATTCTGGAAAATAGCCCTGGCGTTAGCTTCAGAGTGAGTTTGGCCTTTCTTGGTGCAATGTCCTAATCCAGGCATGAAAACGGTGAGAACTTCTTCAAGCGCGCAATGAGAGAAAAGTTCAATGCGGTAAGCGTCGATGAGTATACGTTACAGATAGAGCCCTCGGTTAGGCGATGAAACAGAGGCTCGTGGTGGTGATCCAGTCGAGACCATTAATGACGGTGTGTCGGCAACGCAGTAGGTACCTCGTCCGTGACAACCACCAATGACGAATTTGCACTCGTAGCACCCTCGAACATTGATCGGCTTGTCATTGGCTGGTCAGTGGTTCAAGGGGTCGTAACATCGGGCGATCCATAGCAATCCAGTCCGCATTGCTTGGTAATGTGACATCGGCACCGGTGTCGAGCCGCATGCGTATTGTCTTCCCATTGATCTGCACTAGGTGGTAGATGCGAGATATGGAAGTGTTGCCGGTATGCGTTGAGGCGACGACGACGTTGTTGGCTGTTTTCCGCTTCCATCTAGGTTTCTGCTTCCCCTTCGTCGTAAAGCTCTTGCAGAATCCTTGTTTGTGTCCGAAATTTCTGCAGTCGTGGCAAGCCTTGTCACAGTAAAGGCGACAGAACAGTGGAGTTGAGAATATTTATTACTACCCCAGGGGGCACTTATATAGGGGGGACATCTTATCTCTATCGTCTTCCTATCCTATTGTTGACTTCTTCTCTTCCTCGTCCTCGTCCATCCTTCCAGTCTTCTACACCTAAACCGGTCTACCCCCTGACATCCCCCCGTAGTGACCACATGGTCACTCAACTCCGGATAAACACACAACTAGGGGAGTTCGGCCCTTTTCGCCTACGTCTCCCTATGGGGAGTTCGGCCCTCACGCCTACGTCTCCCCAGTAGGGAGTTCGGCTTCTGCGCCTACATCTCCCACTATTCAAATGCACCCAATTACCACTTTATCAAACAACATTTATTACACATCTTCACATAGTCAATCACGCGAAATATCAATTTCTTCATGGTGACGTCTTGGCCGCTCACGGGACTGGCCCCGCGAGCCCCCCGCGTTGGAACGGTCATGGTCGCGGCGCACGCTCTCGTCGCGCCACGACCGCTGCAACGGCGGGAGGCGGCGTACCCACGCCGGGGGTCTTCTCCCCCGGCCACGGCGCCTTCCTCTTCCTCTTGGCTGCATTCCATTGCTTGGCGGCGACACCGGGATACATACAGCTTGCGGCTGTGGCATGACGACGAGTTGCGGGGAGGGAGCCATTTGAACCTGACTCCCATAATACGGCGTAGGGCTGGCGGCCATGGGCGACACTGGAGCCATTGGGGCCATGAAAGCCGGCTGATTAGCCGCGGCCCATTGCGGCTGTGCTGGCGATTCCGGAGTAGTCGGCAGAGGGAAGAACCACATAACTGAACCTTACCCTCTCCACCGGCTTTTATACCCACTCCTCTCGGATAACCCCTCTCTAACATGCTTTTCACTTCCGCTCTAATCAGATTTACGCGTCTTCGCTTTTCTTCCCTGTAATCCTTCATTCTTTCAGTCTCCTTCCGCTTTCTTCCAGATCTGCGCAACCTCGTCACCTCTGTTCCTCCTTCTTGGCTTTTCCTCTTTAGCTTATCTTCCTTTTCTAGCATGTAATCTTCTGCACCTTCCCAGGGTATTACCCGCTCCTTCATCTGATCCGCATGGACCTTCTTTTGACCAACTCCATAATGCACCTCATAGGTGCAGGAGCCCAACACTTTGGTAATTATGCCCGGAATCCACTTCTGTTCACTGTCCGAATAATTCCTAATGAACACTTCCTGCCCTACTCCAAACTTCCGTTCCCTTTTTCCACGGTTATAATATTTCCTCATGTCCTCCTTGTATTTGTTTGACCTCGCAATCACCCCCGCTTTCTTAATATCAAATACTGTCCTCAACCTTCGGCCCATTGGAAGCTCAGCGGGGCTCTTTCCCGTCGCCATATGCGGCGTCACTCTGTACTCAAAGAGTAAGTCGCTCACTGCCACCTCTTCTGGTTTCCCTGCTTTCAGCCCTTTATACAGCGAATTTTTAAATGTCTGCACAAATCTCTCCGCTTCCCCGTTAGAATTTGGGTGGCAAGGAGGGGTGAATATCTGCTGAATGACCCGCTGCTCGCAGTATTCTTTAAAATCTTTCGATGTAAATGGCGGTCCATTATCCGATGCAAGCTGCTCTGGTAACCCATGTCTGCTGAACACTTCCTTCAGTTTCACCGCAGTTCTTCCTGCTGTTGTTGCCTCCATCCTAATCACCTCCGGCCATTTCGATTTCGCATCTACCAAGACTAACCATTTTGACCCATTTGAGGTGTCACAAAAATCCATGTGTAATCGTTGCCAAACCCTCTCGGGTGCCTCCCAGGGATGCAGCTGCGTTCTGACAGGATTCTTTCCTAACTCTGCGCAGATACTGCACTCTTTAGCCATCCTTTCGATAGCGCCATCCATCCCAGGGAACCACATCTTTGTCCTTGCCTAACTTATCATTCTGTTCCTACCGTAATGGCTGTTATGCAAAATTTTTAACACGTTCGGTACCAATCTCTTTGGAATAACCACTCTGTTATCCCACATCAGACACCCTTCATATAACGACAAGGATGCACCTTTTGACGCATAAGGTCGCAGCCGTTCCTCGTTCACTTTTTCCGGCCATCCTACTCGAGCCAATTCTATCACTTTGCACAACGTATCGTCCTCTCGAGTGGCTTTAGCTAACTCCTTCACCGTAAGGGGTAACACTTCCAAAACTTCATCCCTCATCTGCGATATCTGCACTTCATGCAACACCGCTGTTACACCTGGTAGTTCACGAGGGTCCGGCAGCCTCGACAACCCATCCGCATTCCCGAATTCTTCGGTTTTTCTATATTCTATGTCGAATGAATAAACCATCAACCTCAACGCCCACCTATGCAACCTTTTCATAGCTATCACTGGAAGTCCCAACTTGGGACCAAATATTCGCACCAGTGGCTGATGATCCGTCAAAAGCGTAAACCGTCTACCATATAAAAACTGATTGAACTTTTCCACGCCATATACGATCCCCAGTGCTTCCTTCTCTATCTGACTACTACTAAGGGGGTCGCCCACTGGCTATACTCTACTGCTCGTAGAGATCCATTGGCTACCAATTCTTGCAGCTTCGCCTCCACTTTTGGTCTCAGCGCTATCGGTACTGGTCGTGCTCTGAAAAATTTTGGTATGGGTTTCTCGTTGAACTTTAGCGTGGCTTGGAACAATGTACATCTTCCCAAACCTTCTTCGAAAAGTTCTTTGTTCTCCTGTAACAGGCGGACAACTTCATTTTTCAACTGGACCTGACTCATTTCCCTTAGGCTATGCACTTTATTATAGTGTGGTCCACAGTCTATTTGCAAAGCTTTAATCATATCACGCTATCTTGCTGTCGACTCCAAAAACGGGTTCCATCTTCTTTCGTCCTTCTTCAATCCTTCGGCTGGTGTCGGCAGCTGCGGTTCTTCTTGGTAGTCGCTGTTAGTTCGTCCTGATCGCCAGTAAAGACGACAGAACAGTGGAGTCGAGAATATTTGTTACTACCCCAGGGGGCACTTATATAGGGGGAACATCTTCTTATCTCTATCGTCTTCCTATCCTATTGTTGACTTCTTCTCTTCCTCGTCCTCGTCCATCCTTCCAGTCTTCTACACCTAAACCGGTCTACCCCCTGACAGTCACGAGAAGAACAGCGAAAACATGGCGATGGTGGGTCGTGTTTTCGGCTTCTGCTTCATCACACATCAACGCCGTTGATTCTCAGAGCCGAAAACATGGCGATGGTGGGTCGTGTTTTCGGCTCTGAGAATCAACGGCGTTGATGTGTGATGAAGCAGACCGCTCGAGGAGAGTGGCATCCTGACGAATGTTGAGAAACTGCTGTATCTTCGCAGCCAATCCTTAAACGTGCTTTGTGGATTGTCCTCCATCTTGCATAGGGCACGAGCCCGGATATCAGCGTCTTCGGAAGAGGCGAGCCCGCATATCCACACGAGGCCTTTCATCTGCTCTGGATTAACGTCGTTGGATTTGGCCATCGCGTGTCGCTGGTTGACTAGTCCAGTATAGTCAAGAAGATTCTCGCCATTGCGTTGAGATTTCAGATATACGTAGCGGCGCAAGAAAACCGACGTGATGTGTCCAAAAGGTTCCTTCTGCGTTGCTAAGGTATCTGGCATCGTTATTTCACGAGCTCTTTTCGGAAGAACGTGGCTAATGAAGCGAGCGTATGTGATGGCATCGATCTTGGAGACGATTATTCGAGCTTTTGCAGCCTCATCCAAGGCAGCGCCGTGCTTGGATACAACGTCTTCATAGCGACTGTATCAGACCTAAAAGGCACAACCATTTTCAGGATCATATACGAATGCAGGTAGGCGAGCTGACAGCGAGTTCATGGCGAACTCGGCTGCGCTGTCTGGACACGCTGAAGCGCTCCAACGTGAGCCAGACACCATTCGTTCCATGCGACTGACGAGTTCGGCGAACATTTCATTCTGCATCCTGACCACGGCATCTAGGATGGCTTGTATACTTTTCGCATACATTTTCCTGAGTGACTATCCTTCTCATCGGTTCGATTGCCTGCTGAACTGGTCGTTCTCGTAGTCCGCGATGAAGTCCACAGATCGCCATTTGTAGTAGATGTACTTGCAGACAATCGACGAAGACTAGTAGATATGTAGATTTGTTAGAAAACAGCACCGAACTTGACCATATAAAAACTTCTGAGTACTTATCTGACAGCTACGTACAGTGCGCGGTTTTGCAAACTCTATTATAACATGTATAACCAACACAGATGAATAGTACCCTACAACAACTACAAACGAACATACCAAACTTGTGAATTGTCTATAGTGAGAATCACCCTTCTTCTTCCTTTCCAAGTCGGGATGCTTTTTCCTTGTTCAGAAAATATTGAGGAGTTGCACTCGGTCCTCGAGAAAAGATTGAGGAGGGGGAGAGGGAAATGGGTAGTTTTGCTTGTTATAATTAGCTCTTATCCGCCACATTTACTGCCAGCATTTCATCTATAAAACTCGAAATCAAGTTACTACCGATTTGATTGACTTATCGATGCTTGGCGATCTGATAGTAGTGAATACGATGTCCAAGAAAGCTATTTAACTATAAAGGTTCCTCACATCACCTATTAGGTTCGAGGCGTGTTGTCAAGCGCCGTTTCTTGAACCTTGCCAGACAAGCAACATAAGCTCCTGGTCCGCACAATCATTAAGTAATAGGTTAGCGGCCGTCAATATCTGTGTGCTTATTTATGTACAGTTTTATAGAAGAAGTGGGGTTCGTATCGAGCGCATACATATTTTGGACTGCGTACGAAGGACCCACGGTCTCCACTCTTTGGAATCATGTGGTACAAGCAACCGGCAGTTTTACAAAGACCACATATAAGACATTGGTGTGATCAGGGTAGGTTGACATCACTATATTTCACTATGTATTTCAGCATAACATAGTTCTTCGGAATTTAAACCTTCTGCAGGAGATGATTTGAAGAGCTATGGATGGTATGCGGCCGACGGCCGTACCTTCGGACGTGAAAATGTGACTGACCGATCTTGTAAGCTAAGTTTCGACTGGATAGGTAATAGAGAAACATGGACAGCTGGCGTGCACATATACCCGAGAACGAGATACACAGTCATAGTATACATGGTTGCACAGGTGAGAAATTTTTCCATTTACATATTCCTACGTATGCTATAGAAAGACAGCTGAAGGAGTTCTGGAACACAACTAGCTAAACCACCACCTCAGAAATGGCGTGCGATGAGACAAGTAATATTTGTGGACTAGCTATGCTAGCTAACGCTACATACTCCTAGAGCAGAACTGTATCAAAGTTTGTGAAAACGGTGCATAAGCTTAAGGCTACTTGTGAGATCTTGTTACTCTTCGCAGTCTTTCCTGCAGGCCCCTTCCTCTAATAGATTTATTTGAATTTTCGTTTTTCGCAATCACATGATTGCTTTGAAGTTTTCTGAGCTACGTTTCAGACTCCGCTTCAGTTAAACTTAATTCCAGGATTCACGAACGAAGTTCCGACCGGGAAACCACTTAAGGGATCCTATAAAGGGACGAACGGAACTGTTTGGCGATATCGAATTGAAGATAGATGTGAAGAATGAAAGCGAGATTCTCCATTCGACATTGGTTTGGGATGACGACATACATCTAGATCATCTGAACGAGCTCATACTCATGAACACGGTTCGTTTGCTGAATTTGCTATTATTACTGAGACATTGCACAATCAAAGCGTTCCTAAATTTATCCTCATGAATAGAAATAATTTTCTCCTTCTGTCATCATCCGTCAGAGTTTATAGCAAAGAGGGTCTCTGCGTTTTCTCCCGACGCAATCTTCTGTTTCCGTTTGATATGGCTGTATACTTTTTCCCATTGGTCTACTAATAATTTTAAATAATTTATCACTCTAATATTTTGTAGTTCATTGTTTTGGTCCTACATATTAGTCCTGCAGCTCGCTCTAAAATCCGATTCCGGACTCGTGTACCAGTTGGGACAACAAAAACCGTTCCATGAAGGCCGCTTTGTAGCGATTCAGTTCAATATTCAGACAGAGACAAATTTGGAAATAACTTTCAGGTACGTAAGCGTTTATTATATTATGTAACATTTTGCGATCATAATAGGTTCACTTGTCATTCGATTAATGAAAAATAACAATAGTTCTGTGATAGTAATGTAAAAGTTAGGGTTGGGAATACTTTCAGAAACCGTGAGAAATACTGTACGCTTCTAGCCAGTCGTTGGGGTGTTCAGATAAAACTGGCCGAGGGAAGCAATGTGTATTAGTGGTTCCACGATCAGTTAGTCAACGAAGCCAACGACAGTTAGCGACAATTTCAGGGTATCTAGTCCTAGACGAAAATGGAAACGATGTGCTGGCTCGATGTTGAGTGAGCCGAGACTGAGTTCAGTAAGTGTAGTCTCAGCTTCCGCAACGCTACTTGAAAGGAGAACGATGTCGTATGCAGTACGGAGATTTGGACCGTTCACGTGAATGCCTTTTTATCCTATTTAGCGAACCCACTGCAGCGCGGCTGTAAACAGCATGGGCGAAATAGTGTTGCCCTGTCTGACACCTTTCCCTTTGAGAATGGCGATAGGTCGTTGGAACTGCTTCACCGTCGCGTTGCAACAACTACTGCGGTCATCCAGTGTTCTTATATAGAGAAGGCCCACCCCTTGATCGACCAGTGCTGACAGGGCCGCATTCGTTTCGACAATGGCAAGCGCCTTTTCGTTCTCAACAACGGTAGGAACAAGAGGCACGGAATTCTCGGCGCACTTCGATGACCGTTGCGACTGCTTGGATGTGGTTTAAGTAGCTGAATCCGATCCACAATCCGGCCTGTTCTACAGGTTGAGCTTCATTCAACGTTCGCGATATGCGAGTCAGGATGATCTTAGTGGACAGCTTGTAAAGCACACTAAACAGGCTTACTGGGAGGAACAGGCCTTCTTGTAAAGAATGACCATTCGCGAATTCCTCTATTGGTTGAGTGGTTGTGTATTGTCTCCTTGGGTGTGGTATATTTTCCCGAGGGGCGTGTCGTGCTTGTCGCACTCGATCGCGCGGTATGAAGGGAAATTTGGATTTCCAGGGGAAGGATACGGCAGTCGCCGCGGAACAACTGCCGCTGGCCGCGGGAATTCGGGTGAGAGTTCCGCTACCCATCTTTTTTTGGAAGTAGGAAGCCATATGTGTTGCTAGAAGCGCATGAAATTCGTAGCCACCTGCATGCCACCTGCATGGAGTGTGTAACATGGTCAGCTAAGGTCCTTTCGGGGCCTAGAGAAGTATCCTTTTTCATGCTCGCGATCGCAACTCTCAACTCCGAATCGCTAAAAACTGACATTAAATCTGGTACTTATAAAGCGCTCAAGAATGTTCGTTCTGCTTCGCCAGCCAGTACAAATCTTTTACGCTTAGCTGCACGCGTAAGCATACCAAGCATATGTAGCTGGAGCACGATCACGCTCATCGTACTAGACAAGGGAATAACACAGTAGCATTAGCAGCACAAATGCCTGTAGAAATAGGTAGGATTAGTGAATTGTACCTAGATAAAGCTACGTAAATAGAAGGAAATTTATTGAAATATACTTTTGTAGCATTAACCGCATTCTGTCCTTATCAGTTCTGCGATCTTAGTATAGACGGTTTTTGACTTTTAAGTACGCGGAACAATCGCGCCAAGCATGGATTACAATTCACGAATGAGCTTTCTAAAAAGGAGCGCCAGTTCGACCAGCGTTTCGAAGAAATTTTTCAATTAGAGGGCAAGGTACGTCTTCTCGGCATGTTCTTTTTACCTGAATTGTGCTATGTTTTCAATAATCTCATCCAAATTCTGATTCAGTTTGTTCTACTTTTTGATGATGATCTTTTATCAAATGAAGGATAGGTTAACCATCCTACTATACATAATTCGCCAAGTGTTCTATTGGTTTGTCAGTGTATGTGTGTCCGACCGGAAATTCATGACTCCTGTTCTCGTGTCCTAGAGAGTTCAAATTTGGCAGGAGTACAGGAGAAGGGAATACCTATGACTGGTGGCAGGACGAGACTCCGCCTACAAAGGGCAATGCGTGCGCGATAGTTCCCGTGGACTTAAAGGGTTGAAGTTGGATCGGAGTACAGAAGGTGGGATAGGAATACTTAGTATAGGTGGCAGGACGGGCTCCGCCTACAGATGGCGGGGCGTGCGCGATAGGAATTTTAGGCCGCAAGTTCACAACTCCTGTTCCTGTGGACCTCTAAAGTTCAAAATTGTAGGAGTACAGGTGACAGTATGGGAACACCTATGATGGGTGGCAGGACGGGACTCCGCCTACAGCGGGCGGGGCGTGCGCGATAGAAATTTTAGGTCGCAAATTTATAAGCCCTGCTAGAGCGTTGAAATTTGGTAGGAGTACAGGAGGCACGACGGGAACACTTATGGCAGGTAGTAAGGCTGGACTCCGCCCGCAGGGGGCGGAACGTGCGCAGAGTAAATATTTGAGCGGAAATTTCAAACTTCTGTTTCCGTAAACCTAGAGAGTTCAGATTTTGTAGGTTCTATCAAGTGATGTAGGATATCCCGGGGTCGTAGGAACTCGGTGACAGGGTCCGATGATAAGTGATAAGAGGTTATAGGGAGTCTAAGAAAGCAAGAGCCACTTGCCGATCAAAAGCAGCTTTGACTGTTTGTTTCATTCGATAAGACGAATGGTGACAAAGGTGAGTGGTAAGTGCAGTGATAGAGACCCATCAGCAGTGCTACGATGAGCAGATAAGAAATATGTTTATTTCTTACTATTATATTACGACCGCTACACAGCAAGGTTTGTGAATCAATGAAGTGATCAATGGAGGGTCCTCTTTGCTTGATATCATTCGCGACAAAACTTAACCAACCGCCAGTTATCTAAAACTCTTAGCAAATGATATCTTGGTAGTAAAAAAGGTCCATTGATAACACCTGATAATGGTGTTATGTCTTATTATCACTCGGAACATTTGTGAGTACCACCCAAGGCTTTTGTTACTTAACAATTGAATCTATTGGGTATTCATTTGAAGGCACGGTTCACGATCAAAAGGTTACTGAGTTTTTCCTTTTGGAATACTCAGCGCCCCCATGGGTGGTGGAAGGGACCCTCTCGCTCCCACAATCTCGGCGCTTAGGGCATAGTGGAAGTCCCGTTGCTGCCGTCGTTCGCGTTCCCGCCTCTCGATCGGTGTCGCGTTGGACGAGTGTCGAGACAATTCAGATTGCTATTATTCCCACGCACAATCAGCTAATCGCCGAGTCATGAGGCGATGTTTTTCTCCCATTCTTTTTTCCTCTGTTTTTCTTTTTGCTGCCGCGATCCCTCATTTAATTTCCTACTCCTAGAGGCTGAAAAAGGTGAGTTGCAGTTACTATGGTTTTTTTTATTTATGCTTATAAGTGAATGAATTTTGGCTTACCATTGTCTGCTATTCGCACCAGGACCCACACGCGTGCAGTGAAACACACTGTTTAGCTCGTTCGGATGCACCACTCTTCTTCATTTTCCTGGTTCCATTCTCGGCTAGTCCCCTTTTTAACGGTTTTTTGAAGCCTTTTTTCACTTTGGAAACACCGATGCACGCAGTTTCTTCACCTCAGTCGCACTAGGTTCGATCTTGTCTTCCATTTTTCATCATAATCTGGATAACCCGAAGTTATCGTGAACTGTGCCTTTAAAAAAAGAGCAAAGGATCGAGATTTCCGATTAAAGGCGTAGGCACCGACTTACACTGAATACCATTTGCTCTGCTCTGTTAGCCCTGTGTCAGAATTCATGTCCAGGAAAATATAATTTGTTTCAAAGGAGTGGAGAGCTAGCCGTTCACTATAACTTTGCGATGAAAGAGGGAAGCCAGCCCGGCGTTAGCCGGGCGAATCGACTGGTATGCATGTAACTCGCGGTGTGCGTTGGTGTCTGTGTTTGAAATTCATTGCTTCTGTTCGAGCCGCTGTGGACAAGTGATGCACGCGGGTATTAATATAATACATATATTTTTCAGAATTATTCTGACGTCGATCTCTTAATGGCTAAAACAGCACTCGCAAATATGCTTGGAAGTATCGGTTACTGGCATGGATACAACAAAGTGTGTTCCTCACCTTGATGACGTCAATGTAGTTTGTAAAGACTTCCCTCAGGTTCATGTTGGAGGGGATATCATTGTACCCTATGGGCCGCACGAGTTATTTTCTGCGGTTCCTTCACGGTCGTACTTCCCTCGTGGATTTCTTTGGGATGAAGGCTTTCACAATTTATTGATACACAAATTTGATCCTGATTTGAGCATTGAGGTGAGTTTCTTTTTTTGCTTAGCGGAATTATAGCTCTGTCCGACTTCTAATTCAGATTCTTGTGTCCTGGCTGAACACAATGAGCGAAGATGGATGGATACCGCGAGAAATGATACTGGGAGTGGAAGCAGAAGCAAAAGTATGCAATTTTCGAGTTTTTACTTTCATTTGGGACGATTACATTGCCAGTCTATTTTACGGGTGAGAATCAAAATTCAAAGCAGACATGCGGTGGTCTCACGAGTCCTTCCTTTGCTGCTTTTCTTAAGCTTCTGTGTTTTTTGACTTAGAGGCGACGTCCGCGTTTTTGATATGTTCGCATCGCTTTTCTCATTAAGTGCTTCGCCGGGATTCAAGTTATCATGAGAGACTGCCTTGGACGCCCTTCAGGAGTTTGCCAGGCTTTGTCAACTCTTAATAGGTTTCAGTCATGAACATTGCATGACGCACGAGTCTTTTATTGTGAATTGTAAGTGATGCAGCAGTGCAACTATCGCTCCTCATCATCAGTAAGAAGTATCGCTAAAGAACAGCTAATATATTCCAGAGATGTGTTTGAGAGTGGAACACGGTAGTCTCCATAGGTGTATTCTTTCGAACGGTGAATATAGGAGAGTGCATCTAACTTATTCCGATACATGTGCATCAGTACGTGCGCATATGAGAGAAAGGCCTGTATGAAGAATATCACTGACGAGGTCGGGTTTCTCGTTTCTTCACGTTTGGCTGTGCCTCTCTAATATTGTAAAGTCACCTGATTCTAAATGGAGTACACTTGTGTGTCCAGGAACGGCATAGTACAGATGATTCTTCCATGAACCTTCGAAAATAACTGTATTGAAGTTTAAGTAACACTAGAGGGAGAGAGCAATCTGTGGAACCAGTCCAGGTTTATTATCGCACCGTCTACCAATTGATATCGACTTGATTTCTTACATAACTTTTTGTAAGAGATCAAAGAAAGACGTTATTGAATCATATGCCGCTTTTGAGGTAGAGTTGTTGATCGTAGATTACCAGTCGCTATTGTTAAAACTCCTAGAGAAATTTCGTTGCAAGGAAATATTTGAATGCCTCGTGTTGCACATCATCGAACACGGAAAGAACCTACTTTACCATGCTGTCTGGATAGAGTTCTGCACTACCGTGTGCGTAATGGGACGAGGATCTCATATCTGCTTTGCAGGTCTACTGAAGGCTCCTATCCTGGCCTAGTTTATGATATTATTTTTCCACGCCACCCACCATTACCTTGTGTGTCTCTTATTTTCCCTTTCTATTTGAGCACATAGTGGTTGACTTCATACTCGTACTCTTTCGGCAGCAGCTGCCAGGGGATATCCCCAAGACAATGAGTCGTGCTGCATTGAAAGGCACAGCTCTCGGTAAATATGGCTTATGAGATATCTCGCAGAATAAAGATACACATACACACTACACGGGCCCCTCGTATAACGTGAAAGGCGCGATCAGGTTGGAAAGCGGCCTAGATAGGGCGTTATGACGGCTCAAAGATTATCTGGCGTGTTAGCACGGACGAGTTTCAACGGTAATATAGAGGTTTCACAAGGGAATCCATGTTGGATGTCCGTACAACTTTTCATAACTCATACCGACAGTGAAAGGCAATTTTGGACAGGTTTGGCTTGATGTAGTCAGCTTTCTGCGCAATTCCAACAATATTTGAAGAGCCTTATTTATCGTAGGGCGAATCTCGTAGCAAGATGACGCTGCATGGTACAAAGCAAAAAAAGTCGCTGAGATCACGGTGACACACGTGCAGCCATCGCACTGGCTGCTTTCATAGTCCACGACCAGTCGCGCGATTGGTCGCGGACCCATCTCGCGAGCGCCTGATCGCGCGATTGGTCGGGACCCGTCTCGCTAGCGACTGGTCGCTCGGCTGAAGCGATTTTGTTACTGCGTTCAGATCATAAAGAGTCAAATTGAGTCATTCTGAGACAGACCTCTTTTTCTTCGTCCATGCTTGGAAATCGTCTAGGTTCCCTCGGAGTTCATCGTGCAAAGGACGAACGTTGCGAATCCACCTAGCATCTTCTATGTGATTGATCAAATGTTAAGTGATAAAAAGGTAATTTTTTTCAGCAACGTTTTCTTTTTTCCCTTTTCAAACATTGTATCGAAGAACTCGTCCGAACACAGTGCATGTTGTGGGAGATTTGGTGAACCTTTCTGAAATAGTTCCCTTCTTTTTTATAGTTGCTTGAAAAATATCGCAACGTCTTGGCTGGTGTATATCCAAGATTAGAGGCTTGGTATCGGTGGCTGCGTAGAAGCCAGGCCGGAAAGAAGAAAGGAACATTCAGGTAAGCTTGTTTTCTCTACTTCTTTATCAACCCTGGGACAGACATTCCTTAATGAAAATAAGATAACAGGCTAGTCCAGTGAGCCCATCTTGAACTTCTCCGAAGATGCTGTGGAATTTAGATTTCTGTTGCACTGAACGATACAGATAGAATGCAATCAGAGCAGGGACCGAAAAATTCACTGCTGCAAGGAATACCTTATTTCATAGGGACAAGGGACGTTGAACCATTGCAAAACAAATCAGCATTCAAGAAATTTGATGTGGGGATGGCAGCGGATCATCACTCAGACAACTCGGGCACTTGATCTTCGATTCCACTGTTAAAGTCCACAACAAATAACACTATCAGCACCCATGTGGAAGAGAACCTAGAAAATTTCCAATTAGTAGCATTGGAGTTTTCGGAACCATTTATGCTGAGTTTTGCTAAAGCCAATTCACCATCCTTACTATATATGTAATCCACAAGTTCGGTGTTTGGTATTTGTTTGTATGTAGGTATGTAAGTATGTTTGTATGTGTCGCGGACTCCAGTTTCACCTGATAAACCCGGGCCAAGTATGTGAATAGGACAAGATCAACTGAGCACACACAAGCTTCGCCCACATAGAGTGGGACAAGCTTCGGAATGGGCCGGGGTAAAAAGCCCAAACTCCGCTAAAACAAGGACAAAGGTGAGGACTGGGTAAACAAATCAAATGAGAGAGCCCTGGTGGGTGAAGCGTTCCCAACATGGGAGGAACCTCCTTCATAAATTCATAACTTAGCCCAACAAAGCCTGAATGCAAGGAGAAAATTATTGTGAGCATGGCTTTATGCTCTTTTTAACTAATGCCATCAATATAGTGCCAATGCAGATGGCGCGGACGAAACTCTACTATCGTCACCGAGCTTAACCCTAAAACGCTCGCTTCGGGATTAGACGACTATCCAAGGGCGAGCCATCCATCTGAGGAGGTAATTCTAACATTGTTGATAATTTTAATCTTATTGCGTAGTTACTTCCACGTTCGACCTACTTAAAACCCGGGCATTTTACTCAATGTTATATACTGCTCTGCCGTACAGATTTCTTATGAGTCAATCGCTTTATTGGTCAACGTTCCGACCAATTCGTCGACTTCAAAGGACTGAAAATAGTTCGAAGCTCCTGATTTGTGGCTTGCCCGATCAAGCTCTCAAACGCGCTAGACTAGTTGCAACAACTCCCGGAAACTCGAATGCCAAAAGACTCCGAGAACTAACCTTCTGCGGTTCCGTCAGCGATGACGTTCCACTCGTTTGAGTGAACAACAAGGGATCAATGAGCACCATGGATGATTGTAAGATAAGAATTGTAAGAATTTAAACCTAAAACCAACAAAAGTGAATGGATAGCAAGAGTTCACTTTTCATGGCCATGCACACATGTCGGTTGTCCAGCTTTGAGTTTTTCGAGCGGATATGTAGCGCTTTCAGTATCTTTTTAGCAAAGACCTCATTCTCGTAGGCTAGGATTTGACATTCGATGCCAAAATCCCCGATGAGCTCTAGTCGGTGCCTCCCAAGTGGTGTGAGTAGGCTTCCCCGCCTTTCGCCTGTTAGATGTTCTTTAATGCGTATGAGCAAGCGTAAACAGTAAATTGTTCAGGCGAAGTGGAACGGGAAGAGTCACAAACTAGCATCTGAGAATGCAAAGTTTAACGGTTATGTGACACAACACGGAGGATCAGGCTAACAAAGATATTTCCAAAAAAACGTGAGAATAAGGTGTATCCCCGGTTTCCTTATGTACCGGACAAAATTTGCATGATGTCTTGACAATGTCAAACGTCACTAACCCGCAATAGGCTTTGTGACCTCACATATTCCAGGGATGAGTCGTTTGTCTATTGGAGAAGATGGATGCACACAGCGAGGAAAGGTGTCTCAACTTCAGTGTTCAGCCTGTGACGAAATATTATATATATTGGTGAGACGGGGAGGATGCTTAAGATTCGCGCCTAAGAACATTTAGCAGAAAAGGCATGGAAGCCCACTCATAGCACTTGGGAGGCACTGACCAGAAAGACATCAGGGCAATATTTTAGATTATGATTTATTAACCCTTGACGACATCTTGACGCGCATGCGCGTCAAGCCTTGTAGACCGCGAGGGACCGAGTGACGCGCATGCGCGTCAAGCCTTGTAGACCGCGAGGGACCGAGTGACGCGCATGCGCGTCAAGGTTTCTTCATCACTCCTTTTTTGCGAGATCGCGACTTTTTGCAATTTTTTTGGTGTTTATTCAATAGACAGAACATCAAGAATTCTACAAACAGCGTGGTCCATGATCGGAGCAAATATGGTTTAATCCAGCAAAGATTTTCCAAACCTTGTAAAAGTCTTCCTTAAAACTGAACTTCAACTCCCTTTTCAGAACAAACATATATTATAAATCATGAAATTAATTTATAAGTAATTAGTAACAACCACAATAACTTGAAGAGATTACGTTTCTACGCGACAACTCTTGTGTTTTTTATTGAAACAAACAATGCAAAAGAATTTCCTGAATCTACTGCAACGAGTGTTGACCCTTTTTGTCTTTTTCAATGCCATAGCAGATCCTTGCTCTTTGGAAATTGCTGCGTATCACTCTACACATCTCCTCCTGTTGATTCCTTTTAGACCATTAGTTACCTCCTCTAACACATGTCGCATGGATGACAACGATGACACGAAGTGTAGCTATGATCAATATTTAGCAGAGAATCGATCACTTCTAGTTTGGAGTCATTTAGCCTGATATTCTTCACCTTATCTCTGTACAGCTTCCAAGCGCTTACAACTCCAGCCATTTTGGTGTTGCTTTTGGCATGTTCCTTGTCGTTGACGTTATGAGAACTTGAAATTGGCCAGGGCACTACGTGGCACACGACTTGTCTGCACTCTTGTGGATGCAGTGTAAATTCACATATTCCAGGTTTCACTAATAACAAGCTGTATGTCTTACTACCCCCAGTTCTCCCTTTCTACAGCCCTCTAGGCCTCTAGGTAGCAATTTCTTGTCTTTGCTTTGCAAGTGCTCAAAAGCTGTTCCTATTTCGCTAAGAGAGAGCAGACAAGCAGAGCACCCCCTGTCGGCTACTCTTTTCATTTACTAACATAATATACTTTTGATGTTGCCTCTCAGCTTCGGCTTCCCAAAAGTGCACCTCGTGGGACATCTTGACGCGCATGCGCGTCAAGCTGGTCGCACCCGCCAAAACGCTCATGTCCCACGCGGCCGAAAAATCCAAAACGCGCGCCGTCGTCAATGGGTTAACACGCGCGAGGGCATTTAATTCAAAAGAGCAATTAAAAGATAACTGTAAAAATGAAGTAAAAGTGTGAATATATCATATCAACTCCAGCATGGCAACTGAGTAATATAGAATTTATCCTTGAAAAAAAGACAGAAAATTTTGAAAAAGACAGAGAAGATGAAAGAGTACAAACAAAACAATACAATGGATCACACAAAAGTTTCCTCAATAGAGGTAATTGTTAACATTTATTTTAAAGCCCGAAAAACAACACGGAATCTGCAAGTTTTTGTGTATTCATAACCGCCCTAAACTTGAAAAAGCTGCCCCGCAGGTTGGGTTGCTGAAACCTCTCCTTGAGACTTTGACCTCTAGTAGAAGAAAGGTTCAGAGGAAGAAATCACGCAATTGCAGATCAACTAGGCTATGAAGTGTTCTATAAACCATATGAAGATCGTTGCGCTTTTTTCTATCAGTTAGGGATTCGAACTTCGGTATCTCATTCCGAATTGCAGTTCGGGGAATATTACTATAGGTGGAACCAAGAGAACGAATAAATACCTACTAGCGGTTTACTGTGCGGGGAGAAAACGCATGAGCCATAGTCGAGCATAGGTCTCACATAAAGTTTATAGGCTTCAATAAGAGGGTAGGGATCAATAGAACAAAGGGACCAGAACAACTGAAAAAGTTTAACCTCGGCATAGTTGGTGATACATTGACAATGCTCTTTGTGAGAAAGATTTTTATCAACTATGAAAACTAACTCTGAACGGTGTCGGTTTCGACAAGGGGTTCGCCACATATAGAGTACGACATGTGAGGTTGTTACGGCCAAGATGAAAATTCTTGAATAAGCGGCCGAAAGAGGAAGCTGCGAACAAGAAGACCATCGATGTAGTGCAACAATAGCTGCCTGTAAGGGGGAACCGGGCTCGCCAGTTATCTTGATATCGTCCGCAAACATTTTGCATAAGATTGCGTCATCAACAACAACTAGAAAGATCATATGCATAAATACTGAACAGTAAAAGAGATGGAACATCCTCTTGAGGTACTCCGGAGGTGCACACCTAATCCTCACCTCCATCACCTCCGTCACCACACCTCCGTCAACGAAGACCTAGAAAGTACGCTGAGATAGGCTCTGATCCAACTAGTGACCCTATGTTGAATACCAACTTGCTCTAATTTAGGAGCAGCAAATCATGAGAAACCCTGTCAAATGCTTTTTGAAAGTCCAGATAAATAACGTCAATAACGTTAGCGAAAGTCCATTAGTTGAGAGAGTTCATGTGGATATACCTTTTCTAAACCCGTGTTGGCAACGAGGCAAAACATCATATTCCTTTGGACTAAGTTCTATTCTTTTTTTGACAGTTTTTTCGAAAATTCGATAGAAAAGAGATGTGATACTAATAGGCCTATAATTGGAATGATCATAAGCAGGAGCTTTCTTCTTCAGCGGAGTGACAAAGCATGTTTCCGCCTTTTGGGAACTTCTACCTGAAAGAGTATCAGATCAAAGAGATGTCCTAGAGGAGAGGAAATGCAAACTGAGATCAGTTTGATAAACCTAAAAGGAATACCATCCGGTGTGGTTGAGGAGCAAGTTGGCCACCCAGAGAGTAATGAGTAAATTTCGTGTCGAACAGACCAAACCGAATTTTGGAAAACTCATACCCTCAAGAGAAGGAGGATCACCAAGATCACAATCCTGATATAAAGCTTCAAACACATCAGCAAGTAGTTCGACTTTGTCACAATCAGAAGTGAGAATTGACCCATCACTGCTTTTAAAGGATCCTATGCCTTCTTTTGGCCTAATTCTGTTGATAACATATCTGTTATGAGCTAACCTGTTATTCGAAAACAATATCTTTCTTTCAATAGAACGGTTGAACCTTAAAAGTTTCTTGTTAATTCATCAGAAGTGCGCTTACAATTAGTCCAATCTCCTTCCGAATTGGAGCCAGAAGCTTTTCTTTAAGCTTTTTCTTCAAGGCGGTACCAATGCCTTAAGTAATCAGGAATGTGCTCAAAGGAGATCGGCACCCTCTCTAAAAGAATGAAGAGATCCAATTAATGATACAATGTGAAGAGAAAAGCTTCACACATTTCGTTTACCGAAAGACAACAGCGAAACTTCAAACCAACCAACACTATCCAAGTACGAAGTCATCCCATCAACATCCACATTTCTAAAGTCTCGAGAGTAAGCATATTTATAAGTGGTTTTTCGCCCTTCAAGGAGAGATGAATAGAGGCATGATCACTGGAGCCTAAAGGAGAGGCAACGAGAATTTGTTTAATAATCCCTTCTTCATTACAAAATTGACATTTTGGCATCGAATGCAGAATCCAAGTAAACTCTTGACATTCATTCTCTCTGGGCTTTTATTATAGATTAAATGCTAACAATACTTCTCTTACTATCATCCATGGTGCCTCGTTGGTCCCTAACGTTCGGGCTTCCGGGAGTTGTTGTTGTTGCAACTAGCCTAGCGCATTTAGAGGTTCGTCGGGTAAGTCACAGATCACAGATCCGTAGCCTGGAAGCCCTTGAATACAATTTGGTCAAAACGTTGACCAATAAGGCGATTCACCCATAACAAACCTGTACGGCAGGGCAGTACAGAACACTTATTGTGTTGATTTATAATGGAATCACATAGAGTTTAAGGAATATCACCTTGACCTTCGCTGCTGGATGGCACTCAGTAGTCGAGTTATGGTCCGATTGGCTCATCTTTTTGAAGAAGAAAAATATAAGAATAAGTATGATGATGAAGCATCTTCTTTGGCTGATTATAATGAACTTGTTCGCCTTCACTGGAGTGATGACAGAAAGGTCAGTTCAATAGTTTTATGTGAACAATAGTTAAACTTGCCATAGCCATAGATTCCGTTGTTTTGTTTACCAAATTATTGTTTCCTTTCTCTGCTGTCATGCAATCATTGTTGACGACGCTCGCTTTTTTTTGACGGGGCCAAAATTGAGCCAATTGTTCACTCAAAACGAAAGGAGCAAAGGAAAAAAATCTAAGTATAGACAGAAGAAGGAGTTTGATTATCTGAAAGTCTAGGGCGAGGCTGTGCGCCCTAATCTGCCTCTTATTTTTCTTATTTTTCTTTAACAAGTATTTCTCATTTCCCACATTGCCGCTTAGTTAACTTAAGGCTTTCTTCGATTATGGGCTACATAGTAATAAAGTGCAACTTTCAAGAAAGCTGATTCAAGGGTCTCCGGAGCAATATTCATACGAAAGGTGAGTAAGTGTGAGAAAATAGCTTATGGGCTAATGTTTTCTTTTTCTGCATTGCTAAGGAGTTCTTAGTGTAGTCTACAATTTTCAAAATTAGTTTAGTAGCACATATCAAACAGATCATTTTGTTGTTTGAGATTCAGGTTATTCAAGTTCTCATTATGGTTTTCAGATCTGTGGCTCGGGAACCGAAATTGGGCTTTGTAGAAGACGTGTTCGGATATAACAGTCTCTTCCCTCTTATGCTACGACTTTTACCTGCTGAATCAGATACACTTTCTCACATTCTCGACAGCCTGAGAGATCCAGAGGTTTGTGGTTAAACTCGAAGAGCAGCGGTTAGAAGTTGGCGGAAATCCCATCTCTGTTAAGTTGATTTGGACCGAATACGGTCTGAGGTCGATCGCTCAAAGCTCTCCTTACTATGATGCCAGGAACACTGAACATGATCCACCGTATTGGAGAGGGTCAGTTGTTTTTTTTTTGCTCTACCTCTACTTTTGTTTTGGATGACATTGCCTATTGTAGAAGTTAAAGGTGGTAGGCATATTTCAGCAACATTTGGGTCAACGTAAATTATATGGTTCTTTCGGCATTGAATTATTATGGGTCAATTTCCGGACCAAGTCGGGCCACTGCTCGAACTGCTTTCGTTGAGTTGAAGAAGAATCTCGTGACAAACATGGCTAAGGTCAGCGACATATTGGTTTATTGCATATCTGGGTCTGTTCTGTACCATAAGAAGGTGCTTCAGCTTGGTTTTAACAGTCAATCAGTCTCGAGAACAATTTTGCTTCACTGAGATCTTGACGTTCCTTCGCGTCATCTTGTTGAAAGCATCATTGGAATCAAATGTGAATCATATCTGACAGTCGAAAAGCCGAGAACTTAGCCTTACCTATTTCAGTGTTCTAAAATCTTCACTTTTGTCGTCGACGACAACCCCCCAAATACTGTATATCTCACTCTTCCCTCTAGAGTGGCTGGATTCTCGAGAGGGCGGAGCACGGAGTTAAGCTCGTGCTGGCACTGTCCTGTAACTTTGCTTAGCACGGGGTACGGTCATAACCGCCCACGCGTCTGTCGGCGCATTCATACTAGGTGCAGGTACCAGCACTCCCGCTACAGGTACTGGCTTCCCGGTACAGATACCGACATTCCGGTACAGGTACCGACACCCCCGGTACAGTTGCCGGCATCCCCGATGCAGGTACCAGTCCACGACATCATCAGTCAGTAGCTCGCATTCGATGACTCATGCCGCGGGAGACTTTTTGAGATGTGCTTGCTTCTTTTTCTCTTCGCTCGTTGCAGATTTTGTCGTGATTTTTATTTTCTATCGCATCCCGCATCGGTGACCAGTTTTCCATGTGCTTGATATTCGCATGAGTTAATTATTTTTTCACTTATTTTTTTATCCTTATCAGAGCATTTTGTTGGGGAAGCTTCTATTTTTTTCTATTTTTTCTATTCTATATTTTCATTTCTATTTTTTCCTGCTCTATATTCTAGCTAGTACTGGTGTGTTATGCGTGCATTTTTTTATTCTTACTATTCTCACCTTATTTCGGAATCAAAACACGTCAGTACTAGCTAGAATATATGGCAGGAGAAAATAGAAATGAAAAATTGAATAGAAAAAAATAAAATGGGAGGATTCCCACAGCAGAAAGTTGAAATAAGAGAGATAAAAAAGTAAGTGGAAAATTAATGAGCTCACGCTAAAATTACGCACACGGAAGGCCGGTCATACGGATAGGGATAAAAAAATAAATCACAACAAAATCTGCAACGGACGAGTAGAAAAAGAAGCATGATTGTCTCAAAGTCATCCTGCAGCATGAGACATCGAATGCCAGCTATTGATTGGTGATGTTGTAGACTATTGCCGTTACCTACACCGGAGTGCTGGTTCCTGTACCGGGTAGTGGTTCCTGTACTGGGCGCTGGTACCTGCACCGGGTGTCGGCACCGGTACCTAGTATGAACGCGCCCTCTCTCAACACTCAATATAAATACATTACATAATAATAATACAATGTATATCACTAAACGACACTTTTACGTTGCATTAAAAGGTAACCACTCACGCCTTTCGCACCCATTCTGTTCAAGTTTGGCTTCAACATTTTTCGAAAATCTGAGGAGATCTGAACAAGCTGGAGTTGTGAGTGGTTCGATAATGTGAATTGGTTCGTCTGATTTGAGGCGAAACGAATCACTCATATTTATTTTAAAACTTTAAAGCACAGAGATCTTTAAAGATCTCCTCTTGTCACTGCACCATTTCCGCCCTAATCTAACCGCCACCACCATCTCCGGATTCTGCACATGCCTATGAAAACGATCGCGAACTACTTGTACTCCATTAGAGAAATGAGAGTTGACACGAAAAAATGAAAGCCGCACGTAGTAAACCGCCCGAGCAATGCGCCAGAAAAAACAGCAGAGATCGTTATTTTGAATTCCTTCCACAGTAGCCTTCGCTCTGCCATTTATCCTTTCGATTACTTTTCTAGTCTACGCGCCATTTTCTAAGTGACCGAAAGCCTGCAGGCAGACTTCACCGACCCTGTCGGCAGAGTTTATTTATTTATTTTTATTCATTTAAATACACCTCCAGGGTGTGCCCATCATTCACATAGACAAAGGAAACTGAAAGCTAGGAGTTATGGAAAATTGGCCTAATGCAAGGCAAAAGAGAAACGCATAACAACAAAACAAAGTAAGAAGGTAAAAGGTTAGAACTAGAGAAGCGATGAAATAGCAGAGAGATTAGCAGACATGCCCAGACATCAATGAAGCGAGAGAGGAGCTAGGGCATTTCATTGTGAGAACGATAAGGTTGCTTTCCCCTGTCAAGCAGATGAGGGGTTCCCCCGCAAGATCCTGGTCCTTGGTCCAGAACGCAAAGTGGCAGAGGAACCGAGGCTTGCTAACAACTTAGTCCGTTACGAACGAATTCGTCCGGAACCCCGGGCGAGCAGACCAAGGGGGACCTCAAACGAGGGAGCTCATCAAACCGAAGGATCCTGAAACAACTAGAACCCACAACTAAAGCCCACAGCCCTACGAAGCAAAGTATGCTCTCTGCATCGCATCCCACCTGCTTCAAGGAAAAAAGTATAGAGGAGATAGAATGTGGGAAGAAAGTGGAAGTAGCAAGCAGGTATCGCCCGAACAAGTATGAATGTAAGATAACCGCACATACAGTGAAAGTAACACAGAATATACACTGAAGCCGTGGAAGATTCTCGAGTAAAGAGAAAAGAAGGGAAGGGGTGTAGGCGGATTGCCTGTGGGTGACTCTGAATAGAAAAGAAGAATCACTGCATAGAATTCAGAAAACCGTGGAGATCTCAAAATTCATGAATTTTCAATCCTAAGTCATCAATACTGCGGAATGCTCGTCGCAGGTACGAAAGGCGATAATCTGTAGGTTGAACATCAATGCAGTAATCGCCTGAAAAATAGCAAGAGAGTATTAGACATGCTCTGGAATACGCAATGTTCGCAATAAATCGATCTTGCTAATCCTTTTCCTGAATATTTTGCTGCTGGGTGCCTGTAGCACCTCAGGTGGAAGCAGTTCGAGCCATCTCGCGCAACGATAGAAAAAATTGTTGAACGTCAAAGTGTACTGTCTGGGATGAATTTTGGCATAGTGGAGGTTGAACCCACCCAACCTTTCACTTGTGGGCTTGAAACACCAGTACTTACTAGCGCACAGCTTCACTTCTTTTCGAAGTACCCTAAAGCAGAACACATGGTCAGCCGCTACCCGTCTGTATAGCAAGGACTTGAGAGAAAAGCGTTTGAGGCGTGCACCGTATGAGGGTGGACGGAGCCGGCTTACCCAAGGTGTAGACCTATACCAAAGAATACGTGTAAACACTTGTTGGACTCGTTCTATCTTGAGAATATCTTTTTTGTGAGATGGGCTTCAAACCTGCGAGAAATACTCTAGATAGGGTAAGACATAAGTTTTGTAAAGACAAAGTAGTATGGCCGGGTCCGCGCATCTGATATTCCTCATTAACGCAAACATGGCGGCAAATGCTTTTTTTACAGCCTCATCGATTTGCACAGAAAACTTGAGTGTGGTATCAAAAATAATTCAAAGGTCTTTAGTCGAGTCACAAATTGGTAGTCTTATTCCATCTACGACGTAGTCATTAGCAGCAGAATTCCCAAAATGCATCCCCAAGCATTTGCTCAGATTTAAGGGGATATCCCAGTTGGATGCCCATATTCGCATTTTCTCAACTGACAACTCCAGTGCTTTTCGTATAACTGCTCTATTTGAACATTCATACGAAGCGTAAAGTTTAATGTCATCTGCGTATACTTGCACGTGTACATCGCTGCATGTTTTGAGTATTTGTGGTAGCTCCGTGGTGTAAATTAAGAACAGCAAAGGTGATAGTACTCCACCTTTGGGAACCCCGCTAGTACAGATGTACTCCGCAGAGTAACTAGAACCAACTCGAACTGTTATGCTCCTGTCACTAAGGTACGACTTGATCCAGTCCAAAGCATTACCCCGAATTCCGTAGTGCTCCAGTTTTTTAATGAGTTTAGGATGACAGACTTTGTCGAAGGCCTTTGAGAGGTCCAGATGAATTATGTCCACAGACTTCCCTCGATTTATAGCCCAGCAAACATCATAGAAGGTATCAAGCAAATTAGTACAAGCAGAAGCCCCGGGTAGGAAGCCGTGCTGCTCAGCTGGGACGAGGTGGAATTTCTGAAACCACTCTAATAACTTCCTGAACATTATTTTCACCATGACTTTGGCAGGTGTGGGAGTAATACTGATAGGCCTGAAATCAGTAACACTCGCCGCTCCAGGTTGTTTGGGAATGGCAGTAATTATAGCTTTCTTCCAAAGGCAGGGGACCTGCCCCAGGAGGAAAGAGATATTGAACAGGAGGGAAAGCGGATAACATAATGACCTAGAGCATTTCTTTGATTTGAGGAAGGGCTCACTAGTTGAAGGCTTCAAACTTTTCATCACCAAACGAACATCAGTAGGGTGAAAATAGATATCGGGTAAACTGCGGTGGACGTATTTCAAGCCGTTTTCCACTTCACCATCAGCAGTAGTTGAATTCAAGAAGACACTGGCGAAATATCGACCCATAGCTTCAGCCTTAGTAGAGTCATCATAAAGCCTTGACCCAGCCTGGTCTCTCAGAACAGGAAGAGATGGTTTGGGTTTGAGTTTGTTGCGAAGGTAAGGGTGCAGTCGCCGCAAAGAAACAGACTTCCCAAGATGACGCTCGTAACTGGCAACAAACTTTTTCAAATGGTGGTCAACGTCAGAGCACACCTTTTTATAAAGCGGGGAACTCAAAGGGTAATCCACTCTTTGGAAGAGGCGTTCCTTCTGGAATAATAAGTTTTTTATATGTGAGGGGTATCTTATGAGGGTAGATTTCGGAAACCTCATTGGGACGAAGCTTGCTAACCCACTGTGGACCACTTTGCAGAACCTGGCATATGCATCATCGACAGAGATGTAATTCTCAAACAGCTGTAGCAAGTCAACACTCCGGAAGTACTCATCAAGACCGACGTAGTCAGCGGAAGAGAAATCTGGGAAGGGTAGATAACACGCACCACCGAGCTCTTCTAACAGATTGAAGTGAACAACGGAATGATCCGAATTCGCCAGTGGAGCTGACACTGTAACATCGCTTATGTTGGAAAGCGTAGAAGGGACTAAATTGAGTATGTTACTGCCATGCGTTGGCTTACATACATGCTGCTTAAAGCCCATTTCTTGAAAGAACTCCATGAAGGCACTCGAGGATGGATTGAGTGCGTGATGATGCTCCCAGTCAATGGAAAGGTTAAAGTCTCCCACAATCACGCTATTGACGTGGGACGACGCAAAGCCACTTAGTAATTCCACTAGTTCGTCATCCTCACTTTTGAGTGAATTCGGTGGACGATATACAACGGCAAAGCGGATCCTTGACGCATTGCAAGGACAGAATAGTTCGAAGCAGAGCACATCAGCTTTGGTTAAGTGGGTCGTTTTAACAGGGAAGGTGGAAAGATTGCCTTTGACTAAACAGCATACTCCGCCATTCCTTCTCTCTTTCCTATCACTGCGATAAAGTATATATGGCAAGTTAGCTACTACTTCCGAGTCGAGAATGGTTGGTGTTAGCCAAGTTTCAGTTACAAATATGAGATCTGGTTCTTTTTGACTAATAAAGGCGTGTAAATGTTCGAGTTTACTCAATAAGCTACGGGCGCTTAACAGGAAGCAGGTGAGAACAGGTTTACCGTGCGCCGCTATAGGTTTCCCGAGCGCCTGTGTGGCAAGTCGCGTACATGTTTCACTTGCCCTTGGTAGACTACCCACTCACGGAGAGCTTTGCCCTTGTTTCGCTCTCGCGCTTGTTGGCGCAATTCATTCTCGCGTCTTTGTTCATCTTCGGTCATGCTCCTTCGGATGAAGACATTAGAGAGTCCAGCATTCCGAAGTAGGCGAGCATTAGCTAGAGCACGGCGCCAGTGGGACCTAGTAGGCAGAACTACCTTAACGAGACGTGGGCGCCCAGGGTCTGGCTCGCTCATCCGATATACCTCAATCGGCCGACACTCCACATCCACAGCATCTAAAACTGTGCTGACTTTCTCCTCCAGATCACTCTGATGCGCAGAAGCGGGAGCGGCACCTTGCATCTCGTCAAGACCGGAGATGACGATGCTGCGACCACGCTTATCACTTTCGAGGAACTCGGGAAATTCTGTTTGAATTTTCTCAGAAAGAGCGATAAGCATGTTGCCTATCGTCGGATCTTGATTGAGTTCCATAATACTCTTTATAAGCTCCATAGCCGACATATTTTTAAAGCTAGCTGCCGGAAAATCAGATACAGCCTGAGAACTGCCTTTCCCACTCGAACTAGAAGGGGGTTGAGAGAAAGCATTAGAGCTTTTCTTTTGACGCTGTTCCTTTGAGGGCATTTTTGACCTTTGATCTACCGAAAATAGAGTCAATACCCAGGGGCCGAACGAAACTTGCCAAGAAAACTACGTAGAAAACAAAAAAACTAACACGAGAACAATGTATTAAAAACAAATTATATAGAGCAACTTCTACCTGAAATATATTAAAACCGAATAGAAAGCTGATAACGTAGAGTTTGATAAACAGAAAAAACTCAAATAAATCTTTAGCTCACGGGAAGACGACCGGTTATGGCGCGAGTGACGAGTAACTCGAGCCACAGCTTAAGGAAGTTTTCAAATTTTACTGTTAATGCTCAAACTTTTGCAAGATTTCCGCTCACTTACGTCTTATTGCAAAGGTGGTGCTCTCGGCGTTCAATTAAGACTGATACCTTTCTTTGAGGCTTTGTGACTGACCAGTTTTTGATGATTCCCAATCACCTCAATTAACTTTCTATTATGCTTCATTTCTCTCATTCAGAGCTACCAAACAGTCCCTCGATGAAGGAGGGCCCTAGCAAAAGTAAGGGTTCATCTTCTACAGCACAAAAATGAGTTGTTACAATAAAACCACTTTTTACAACTCGGTTACATTTTTGGTTTTCTTTGCCATCGAAGCCCTATTTAGCATCAATGTTTTCATTTCTGAATTGAATAAACAAGCAATATAATTAATAAAAATCATTTGTTACAGGAATTCAATCGAACTGGTTACATATGGGAACACTACGACGACAAGACCGGACAAGGTCGTGGTTCTCATCCGTTCAATGGATGGAGTTCATTAGTCTTGTTAATCATGAGTGACAACATAGATGCTTCATAGTAGAGTTCTGATTACATGGTGATAAAAATCCCAGTTATTCATTCCATTTTTTCGAGCTGAAATCACGTTATATTCTGCGGTCTTGTATCACAATATGCCGTGTTCTGCGCTTTGGGTTCAAACCTAATCTTTCCCGACATTGTTAGTTCTTCTGTAGGTTGTTATTTGTATGTGTTGCAGGAGCGTAACCTCACCACAGCCTCGTGTTTAATCGGGTATCTGAGGTCCCTTATGCATTGTTGAAATGTTAATTTCGCCTAATAAATTGTACTGTGTACCTGCTTGTAGCAAATTAAGCTCACACTGAAGACATCACACATTGTTGCTTTACAAGCAAGGTAATTTTTTAATTAGCTAGCATGTATGAGTGCTAATATAGCAGAATAATACATAGAATAATGCATAGTACAATAATACATACAGCTAATACAGCGTGCGCTGGGGGCTCTATCCATAAGGGACGGAGCTACATGAGCTTCTGATTTTCGTTATAGACCTTTATCATCTGAGCTTCTTCCTTGACAGTTCTGTAGCGGCCACCATTTTTTTGGGGTGTGAAATTGGGCTGTGTGTGGCCATGAAAAGTACTCCGATGTATCCAAACAGATGCCTCTGCAACCTATGTAGTCGAAGAAACCCTGTGTAGTTTGGACTATGTGGGGCCATGAGCACTAACTTTGAAAGGAAAGCCCCTTCGGGTAGTTGTAGGTATTTACACATCTACGGGGCATGCATCTGTGTGGCTGGGATTATTGTTGAATTCGTTTTATGAGGTCTGAAGTTGCATGTGCATGTAGTGCATTTGCTCTTGTGTAGAAGGGAGTACTGTGTGTGGAACCATGTACTCTATTGAAAGAGTTTAGTGATATCCCTTATTTTTACACCTGTGTGGTCAGGGTTAGTGTGAAGGACAGATGTATAAATTTTTGATCTCGGCCCCGCCTCCCTCTTTGCGAACCCCACCCACTTCAGACTCCGAACCACATTACTTTTATTACCTCCAGACACCTTTTTGCCGGGTTCTAAAACGCATCTGAACTTAATAGTTTTGATGTAAGCCCACTTTAGTGCCAATCACGCCCACTTGTGAAATCTGACCACATTTGTTCTACTACATCTTACCACTTTTCTCCCCCCTCCCACAACGTTTCTAAATAGAGTTATAAATTTTTGATCCAAGCTCCGCCCACTTTGGTGCCAACCCCGCCCACTTCTGGGATTTGACCTCAATTGTTCTTTTACACCTTAACACCTTTTTGCCGCATCCCGGAACGTTTCTGAACAGGGTTATAAATTTTTGATCTAAGTCCACCCACTTTGGTGCCAACCCCGCCCAGTTGTGGAATTTGACCACATTTGTTCTATTACCTCCAACCACTTTTCCCGCTTCTAGACCATTTTCAAGCAAAGTTCCATTCATATGTGAAAAGTGGCTTTCGTCTCAACGCACGTCCCGCCGATCGTGGGCGGGGCTTCGCTAAGCTTACGCATGCCCAGCACGCATAGACCCTGCTCACCCTTTTTATTTTTTCCTGGCCTCTGCGCCTTAATTGAATCGAGTTATGAACATTGAACAGTACCGCCCATTTTGAGGAAGCTCCGCGTACAGCACGTGGGTATCCTCCGCCTGGTTTGTTGACCCTGTCGTCACCTTTGAACATTTAAGAAACTCCCCCGTGGGCGGAGCTCCGCAGAGCTTGTATGTGTTCTATTAATTTTGTCTTGGGCTCCACCCACCCCGAACTTGTCCCGACCTCTAAAGGTGTTTTTCAGGTCAGACCGGATTGCCTGACAGGCAGACAGACAAACATACATACAAACAGACACCCCAAACTTGTGGATTATATATAGTAAGGATTTCATAAAACGCTTTGTTGGCCTCTTTAACTTTGTTTTTGGAACCATAGTCCTTTCTTGATTTTTTTCATGTTTTTCTGTGACCATCTCTCTAGATATCTACTTTAGCCTACGTTGCTAAATGCAATCTTATTGGTAGTTGTTTTCTATTCCACGGAATGTCTTTCCTTTCACACTATTCATTACGGTGTGGCTGCTTATTTCTCCCATCACTCCTTCTTTAGGTTCTGACTTTTTTCTAAGATTTGAGCCCTATTTCCTTTCACTACTTCATGGATCGTTTTCCTTTTACGGAAGTACTTTTAGACGGACGCAATACAATTTCATTTCAGAGCGCAAAATCATGACATTTTTGCAAATGTTGTTGCTTACATTGAATATTTTGTGCTTAGGGTATGGGTCAGGAAATGCCACCGCGTAGCTATCCGCTGGTTTTAGGTAACCATGCCTACATCAAGTGTATCACACAACGTTCTTTGAGTCTCTTACAGCTTTTTTTAGCCAGCGATGAGTGGTACTTTCTTTGCAGCTTTCATATACGAGTGATGAATGTTTCACCACACTAATGCGTTTCTAGAGTCTAGTATAGCTATTGAAAAGCCCTTCAAATGCGGAAATAGGTCGCAAGCGAGCAAAGCCTATACTTATTGGACAAACATACTCGCTCAGGTAGAGGAGTAATGAATAACTGGAAAAGCAGTTTATTCGCTGAACTGTTTGCGTAGGACGCAAAAGCTGTACTCCACTAAAAATCGAACTCAAGAGAATTTTGTGACAACTCTACTACGATTTAGCAATGCAGAAACAACTAAAACGAAAATTCAGTCCGGCACTCGGCTCTTACAGGAACCCCCTGGCTTGCCCACCACCCCCCCGTGTCCTTGCCCAAACCCCCTTTTCGACGCGTCGTATATGTGACGGGTAAAAATTTGCGTATTAACACGTGTCGGATTACTGTAAGAACCGAGTGCCGGACTGAATTTTCGTTCCTGTGCAGAAACACGCGAGCAGCATTAGGCGTCAAATGTAGTGTAAAAAGTGTGTAGACGGCAAGCACACAACTTTTGTACCATCCGACGACTGCGGCCCTCCTGTACTGAAGTTGGCTTCTTATGTGGTTCTCCACCTTTAGCTACAGCTCGTTACCCCGGTTGCAGTAAGTGTAGCTGCGAGGAAATGGAATACTAAATGCATAACTTCTCATCATCTTACTGGTAGATACGTCGTTTCTCCATCTCAAGGTTTTTATCTGCTTCTCTATATTTAAACATCATGTAAAATCAGCATCTTCTATTGGGTTGATGCATAATTATTGCGGATTTTTTCGCGGCTTTTTTTCTCTCGATAGAATTTGAATACTGAGACCGGGTTTTTTCTAGAAATGATCTACTTGATTTACTCTACAAGAATATACTCAAAAATCTATCCGCATATTCGCAAAATTAGGCTTTACTACTTCGAGAAAGATTGGGAGGTGGCACAGTCATTCTGCTGTCTCAGTAACTTTTCGGCGATCGTTCATTAGGTGATCTAGTGAAAGTACAAATGACTTCCTGGCTGTTAAAACACGATTATTTTGATATTTTCTATTTCTCCTGCATTTTACCTGCCTCTATATATTAGGTTGATGCATAATTATTGCGGATTTATTGCGGATTTTTTCCAGCAAATTTTACTTGAAGAAATTATAGAAATACTAAGCAAAGACATATTCAAATAATTACTCCGGAACTTATTCACCATCTACGTCAAGCGCTGCTTCCCATTGATTAGTTAGTCGGATCCCAAAATCGAAGAAGTTTTGATCCTTGAGGGCGATCCACGCCTTGACATCAACCATCAAGTCATCCAAATCGACGTAACTTCTATTCTCTAGCCATTCCTTCGATGAACGGTTGACGAGATAATCCATAAAAGTTCCTGCTGGTGAATATGGCAGATTTAGGGGCAGATCTCATTCCTTAGTTGGCTTTGGCTGATTGTTCGATCGCTGAAAAGTTACTGAGATCGCGGAATGACTGTGCCACCTTCCAATCTTTCTCGAAGTAGTTAAGCCTAATTTTGCGAATATGCGGATAGATTTTTGAGTATATTCTTGTAGAGTAAATCAAGTAGATCATTTCTAGAAAAAACCCGGTCTCAGTATTCAAATTCTATCGAAAGAAAAAAAGCCGCGAAAAAATCCGCAGTAATTATGCATCAACCTAATAAGTCTCACAAAATATGGGAAGCAATCGTATGTAATAATGTTCACGTAGGAGGTTTGTTATCCATCAGGTGGAGGAATCACAATTCCACTTCTTTTGCTCATATGATTCCATAGAAACTGCCTCGGTATTCAAGAAGCAGTATTTTTTTTTGCAATTTGTGCGAAAAAATGGCGAATGAGAAAGGCTTTTGCGAAGGAATTTCTTGCAGTTCAGTTATCAGTTCATGCCCACCATCGCAAAATATAATCGATGCTGATTTCGCTATCTCCTTAGCAGTTTCCGATTGATCATGTTTTAGAAAGCCTGCTTATTTGGGCTGTCTGCATATCAATTATTCACCAGAATCTATTGCTGTGCTGTGATCGCCAAAGAAGATGTCTTCTTATGACGTAATTGGAAGTGATGACGAGTTAGTTTCGTTTAATTACAACTTTCGTTCAATTTACTACAGATCTATTATACATTGCACTATTACGAGCCATTCAAGACTGTCATAGCATTTCGTGTCCCACAAGTTTTTTTCGCGATGCACTTCACTTTCACTTGTTTTGTGATTAGTTATTCATCTACTGTGATCAGGGAGTTTCTGTGCGTTGATGCCGATTTTGATTTCAGAGCGTAATTTTATTGATATAACCTGATGTATATATGCTATTGAGGGCATTTGAAATATATTCAGTGGACGCATATTTTCCAAAGGTGTTGGGATAAAAGTACGGAATTTCAGTATGGAATCCGGTTCCCACAGTTACCCTAGGGAATGAAGTGCAAAGCCTTTTGACTTTAAGCAATCCATTCTAAGGGATGAGCCTGCGCATTCGACTTCAATTCAGAATCATGGTGGCGGCCTGAACAGTGACTTAAGGTGGCCACCCGTTATATAAGCCAGTGTATTTATCCTCTCAAACTAATCAAATGACAGTGACCCAGCAGGGATGGAAGGCCTGGCTGGCCTAGGCAGAATCGGACAGGTATTCGAGCCCGTGACCACGCATGTGTGGTAATGTTCCACTTGCCACTACACCACCTACGCGACACGGTCCCTGTACTCGAATTTCCTCGGCGAGCGGTAGTGGCTTCGAGGCAGTTACTATAATCTTCTATTGGAAATTCGAATCTTTCTTTCCCAACTGGCTATCGGCGCCATCGGGGCCTGTGAGCTTGGCTCGCTGTTCGGATCCGAGAACCCCACCGGGTTGTGCTGACCACAAGTTTAAAGGCAAAGCTCACGATAATTTTGGGTAATCCAGATTATGACGAGAAATGGAAGATAAGATGGGAAACAGTGCGATGAAGGCGAAGGAACTGCGTGAATCGGCGTTTCCAAAGTGAGGGAAGGCTTCGAAAAATCGTTAAAAAGGGGACTGGACGAGGATGAGACTAGAAGAATGAAGAAGAGTGGGGCGTTTGGACGAGTTATACACTGGACGTGGGTCATTGCCTACGAGTGGGTCGTGGTGCAAATAACTGACTATGGTAAACAGAAATTCATTACTTATAAGCATAAGTAAAACAGAAACCCTAGTAACAGCAGAAATAGCTCACCTTTTTCAGCCTTTTGGGTAGGAAATCAAAAAAGGGATCACGGCAGCGAAAAGAACACAATAGGAGAAAAAAAGAAAGGGAGAAAAACATCGCCTTATCACTCGGCGATCAACTGATTGTGTGTTGGTCTCAAAACGAATACTTGCAATCCGTATCGCCTCGACACTCATCTGACGTGAATCGATCGTGGGGTGGGAAGGCCGCGCCAGCCGGGAACAGGGCTTCCACTATGCCGTAGCCGTCGGATCTTGGGCGTGAAAGGGTCCTCTCTATTACCCTTGAGGGCCACTGAGTACTCCTAGGGGAAAAACTCAGTAACCGTTTTTGTCGTGAACCATGCCTTTAAGCCAGAGCCCTCTGGTGGATTACTGCAGGGACCGGATTGCCGTGGTTGGTTGTCTTTCATGTGGGAGGCAGTGAGTTTTCATTCCCATGGGGAAATTTTGTTAACTCCTTGCTTACCAGAAAGAAGTGAAAAGAAAACCCTCGGGTTGCCATACGCAATTGAATAGCGTCACCTTCTGCTGCAAATCCAGTTGGTATCAAGCATCGAGTATCCGCGGACACTTGAATGCAATTCGCAACACTTCGGCGTGATAACTTTCTACATGTCCCGGCGATTCCGCTGCTCGCGTCTCCAGCGACTGCGTACTAATGTTATAGGCTGCTTTCAGACTTTAACGATTTAAATGTGCGTCCGTCCGTCCGTTGCATGCGTGCGCTCGCCCCTCCGTCGTGTGCGTGCGGACGGCGGCGGCGCTGGCCACTTCTTGACAGCACTTCGCACGTGATCCATCCAGTGTTGTGTTGCGTCCAATGTTGTCAACACATGGTGGTGGCGCTGCCGTCGAGCAGGATGGACGCACGCGCGGACGCAACGGATGGAAGGGCGCGCGTCGATTGAATCGTTCAAGTCTGAAAGCAGCCATTGCCATCCATCCCTTGTCATTGTAAAGAGTCATTTTTCTTCGCGTCGTATATCTGACGGGTGGTTAAAGGCGTGTTTGTTATAAGTGATGAATTCACGGTGCCTATCAGATTCGCGCATGAGACCAGCCGAGAGAATTTTCGGTACATATTCAGCACGAAAGGATTCGCGTCGTATATCTGACGGGTGGTTAAAGGCGTGTTTGTTATAAGTGATGAATTCACGGTGCCTATCAGATTCGCGCATGAGACCCGCCGAGAGAATTTTCGGTACATATTCAGCACGAAAGAAGCATCAGGAACCATTCCGTTTTTCATGAACATCCACTTCAGTTGTGAGCCGATCTTTTCACAAGTGTTGTCGAATTTGGCCAGCATTTGTTCCGCCTGTTCGATGTTAGGTGCTATAAGCACGAGGTTTTCTGGATAGCGGAGATGATGTAAGCAGCAGCCGTCGACCTTTAGTCCCATGCCTTCCCATTCCAGATGACGTACGATGTTCTCAAGAGCGCCCCTGAAAGTTTGGGCGAGGTGATATTGCCCTGTCGATGACTGTAAGACACAACGACATTTTGCACTTTCGCAATATTCCAATGAGCCCGTAACGGTAAGGATGTGTTCGCTTGTAGTAATCCCTCTCCGAAACCCTGCTTGCTCGCATGGTTGTCCTTCATCTAATATTTTGTCGATCCTGTTAAGGATGACACGTGTGATTAGTTTGTAGATTACAGGCAGATTGGGCGACACTTGCCAATATCGTTGGGATCTTCCTTCTTAAACAGCAATACAGTATTGCTAGTTTTCCACGAAGTGAGCGTTTAGCATTCCGACAGGTACCGCGTGAAGGGCGGAGCTAACTTTTTGACATTTACTAGCGGAAGACTCGTCAGATGTTCTTGTTTGATCCTATCGGGATCGGGCGGTGTACAATTCTTCATCGACATGATGGTATGTTGAATTTCGTAAGGGAGAAGTGAAGGGGCGACATAGTCGTCTTGCTTAAGATGGAAGGTAGGCAGGTGGACGTGGCTGTCGAAAAGATCAGAGAAGTCGTTGAAGACCTCCTACATTGCTCTTTGAGGGGCAGTAACTGATCCGTTAGGACGACGAAGGAAAGTCATTTTGGCTCTACAATTGACGGAGCCTGGCGGGCTTTTCGAATGCTCTTTCCAGCCTCGGCGGCTTCGGCCAGAACTGCTGCTCTGCTCTTTTTGAGACCGTCCTTTATCGCTCCTCTGCATAGCGTTGCAAGCTGGGACCTGAGCTGGTTATTGCCTGCAGCGCGCGCGATTCCGCGCAGGCGTATCAGCTCGAGAGTCTTCGAAGAGAGACGTTTCTCGGCATCTTTGAGACACTCTGCTTTCCTGGCACTATCGTGGAGATGTTCGACGAGCCGATTGTATTCTTCATCGGTGTTGTCGCTAACAGAATCTCTCTCCAAACTCGCAAGTGAAGCGAAGTAATCCTATTTGACAGTCTTGGGGCTTCAATTCTTAAACTTGCAGCAATCTCTCCACGCTTTGAAAAGAAGAATCTATTGAAACGATGGTGTGATAAACTCGAATAGTCTCTCACTCAGCTCATTCCATTCCATTCCGTGATGGAATGGAATGAGCTGGGTGAGAAACTATTTGAGTTTATCACACCATCGTTTCAATAGATTCTTCTGATGGGGAGTTCTTCAGCCGTTTTTCTGGAGACAATCTGGGCGCTGAAACCACCGACGATGACCTTGAAAACTACGGCTTTTTCTGCAGGACCTTCACAAATCCACATAGAACGCTCCCAGCTTCTCTTCCTGATGTTGGTGCGTAGACAGCGAAAATTTTTACATCTGAGGGTGAGCCACTTCTTCTCAATCGCAAACGCCGCTCGTGCTGTCAAGCTTCCGCACGAACCGAGGTTCATGGCCAGGTGCGGTTGGCGGGGACAACTACACCTACGCTACCGCATCTTTCACGGAACACTTCTCCGAAAATAGCGTGCAACAGGCGATGCCTTTTCGTCTGGTTTCTCTTTTAGGCTGCCTGTCATGGCTCTGAAATTTTAGCAGAGGAGCAGTCCTCCCCAGCTCCCCAAATTAGGGGCACCCTTATTGTTAGGTTCAGGGGAATGTGACTCATTTTCATTATTGTTTTGGCCTACGAATACCCGTGTGTTCGCCAGGCTCTGGCACGTGGTGGACTCACTCTGCTGTGTGGGACGTGCCGGCGAACTTTGATATATATATATATATATATATATATATATATATATATATATATATATATATATATATATATATATATATATATATATATATATATATATATATATATATATATATATATATATATATATATATATATATATATATATATATATATATATATATATATATATATATTCTGAATAAGTATTATTGAAGAGATTGATGAAAGCTTCAACGCAAATTCAGTCGAGCAGTAGAAAAAGTTGGCGAGAGCTTCCGGAACGTACAAGCCGATACCCGTTGGTAAAGGCGAAAACATGCGGCAGTACAACAGGTTGCTTCCCTTTTGTAGGCAGATTTTTTTCCCGAGCGAGTCCTTTGTCTAGAAGGCAATAATTCAGATATGATGTTCTGAGACTTGCTGTGTGCAACTTAACGCGTGAAGAATGAATTCAACCACGACCCCAGCGGACGGATAAGGGAGACTCAAGTAAGAAGGCTGCCATCCCGCCAGGTCCTCGACAACTACCTAACCACAGCTTCGAACGTGAAGGGGCAAGCCGATCAATCAAACTCCCGCGTAGCTGAGAATTACCGGAACTTTGCATCAGAGCACATGTTAAAAATGCAAAAAAATTACAAAAAATAGTTTTTACGTAGACAAGAGTGGTCAAAGCGAACACGCCAACTTGCCGCATGTTTTCACCCTTCCACCGCCTTGAGGTAGCCGGGCACGGGGAGAGGCACGATATTGTTAGTGTTAGGAACACCACTTTGCTATTGCAACCCAGTACAGATTCCTTTTATACTACCATTTATCTCCAACTATTAGGTTGGCAAGAAAGTCCTGCGACCAAAAATTTGAAGCATTTGTATTGTATGTGTGAAAATTTGTATCAGCAGTATGAACACGGTAGCAGGGATGGTAAACTTGTAGGGCATTCCTTGGGAAATCAATACATGAGTAAATTAGGGCACGCGTGTGGGCTTCACAGCATTACGGTCAATGACCCGATTCGTATCACCTTCTACTGAACACGCCATGGGAAAAACGCGGGTGTAGTTGCTCAAAATATCGGCAATCTATTCGATGCTAGCACTGCTCACCCATCAACGGTCAATAATCGGTTGGGTCGCTTCACTGCAGGGGATACTAGCCTTCGAAGTAACGCAAGCATCGTCCTTTACTTAATGGAGGTTTAAGGAATCCATTCACTATGAGTTGCCAAACGCAGACTAAATGGACACAGCTATCGCTTACTCCTATGATCTCCTTTATTTGGCCAACGGGCCTAGAGAAGGACGATCAAAGCCGTAAATCAGGTCCCTACAGAAGGACAACGCACAACGAAAATTCGCTTTAGACACACTTCAAAAGCTCACCGATCCCGCTTAGTTCCACGTTGTTCATCAGTCGCACTCCTGGAGTGTTGCCCCTTTCAACTACCATGTGCTCAGCCTTCTTGAGCATCCCGTTGTGGAAAAGAAATCCGTAACTTAACGTGATCTGAAAATGGCAGTCAATTACTTCCTTGAGTCACAGCTCCCTCACTCCTGAACAGATGGCATCATTGATTGGCTCAAAGGATAAAAGAAAGTTGTTGACTTCTTCGATAAGTATTTTTCCGAAAACTGATTGATATGAAAAATTTTAGAAATGATTTAAAAAGTTCTCCATTTTGTGGCAGGACTTATTTGCCAACCTAATATATTAGTGCTAGCATTAGAAAGTGTCGAAAGAGGTCAGGTTGGAAAGTTCAGTCGCCATTATGAACTTGTCATCATTCATTCTTAATAGGGTGCCTGGTTTGGAGCAGGCCACACGATTGCCTATGTACAACTTACAACTAAGAGGTCTGTCCAGCTGTAAGAGAGTGGGAGAGTGCGAACGAACTTCGTCTGAGGTGCTCTGCAAGGTTAATTGCCATGATTGTGTTGATAAGTATATTGGCAAAACGGCAAGACCCTCAAACGTGAACACAAGAAGCAGTTAGCTGGCGCGAATAGATTGGAAGAATCTACGGACTTGTAGAGTCGCCGAATTCAAAAGCCGACGAGGGCGTTTTTAGTGTCACTGTGGAGGTCGTGGCACAGGAGTCGCAATTGGAGCGCATGAAACCCTCGAGGCGTGCTGGATTTGGGTCACCAGTTCAAAATGATCGTGGGGTAGAATGACAACAAAACCTCCTCCAGCGTACAACGGTCGGTTGCACCTCAATTACTTTGTAGTTGCGAAGAACCCATAAAGCTGCGGTGGGTGGTCTCTTTTAAATCACATACATGCCCTGGGATTCTCGGAATTCAATGGAGCTGAGGAAACCTTCGGTCGAATAATCACAGATTGGTAGAATATTTTCAGGCTGTGGAGTAGACCATGCTAAAATGTCAGCCGAAATGTCAGCTTAATAAAGCGGAAAAGACCCAGTGTTGGGAAAGAGATCAATAAACACTTGGTGAGGAATATGGCCGAAAAACTGAATTGTGTAGGCGCTGTAAATACTCGAGTGAATGCTTGAGTTGCTGGCGGCATGCTAGGACTGGGGGAAAAAATTTTGAACTTCTGCAATTTGAATTCCTATAGGAGATGTCCTTAAATCCGTCCACCATCAATGCTTCTGGAGAATAGGTAGCAGCTACGCGCGATTGCATCAACTCTCTCATCAACTCCTTGCGCATCATGCACGTGCTGCTCTTGGGCCTCGGAATTCCGGCTTCAGAAAATCTCTTCCTCGGAAACTCGCCTCGAAGGGTCGAAGAGTACGATAAGATCTTCATAAACGAAGTTTCTGGGCTTCAAGGAAGAAGTTCTGTCGAATCGTCGTTTACAAAACTCGGACCAGGTTTCATCACGTGACTTGCCTCACCGCTGCGAATCCTTGTACTGTAAATCATGTCTAGTCCAACGTTCTCCAAAGACATTTTCGCCGGCTTCACGTAGTGTGTGCAATGCTCTCCGAAACTCGTACAAGTAAAAAAGTGTGCAATCAACAGAGCATGAAGAAGAACGTGCTCGCGAGCTTGTCAGTTTGACGAATTTCAAGAGGGTAGGTAACTTTTGTTTTTGGGTTCAAGGGAAAAAGAAGAGGTCTAATCGCAGCTTATTTCCATGGCTATCCCCGGACTGGCAGAGTCGTTTAACAAATGGTTTGTGCGCTAACTTTGACAGTAGTAGAATGAAGTATGGAGCTAAAATGGGTATACAAAACTACTGCGACTTACCAGTTAGTCCTCCATATATATAAAGCGCTAACTTTATGTGTCCGTTTGTATGCCCGTTTGCGTGTCCTCCCAAAAGTCACGTAGGCAGATCAAGAGCGTGGAAGTCACGTGAGCGCGATGAGAAAACAGTTATGACATGGAAAGTCAAGCGATGCACCTTATATTGGTCCGTTGTTTAATATTCAGTCTATTTATGACGTCACAGACTAAAAATCACAACTCGCCTCCTACGACGCAAGAACATCAAAGTCATAGGAACTAGAGGAGGTTGGAATGGAGATCGCCTATTAGTGTCAAGAGATCAATATCCACAAAACGGCATCAGATCGTACAAATTGGTTAATATCACCTAATAATGCACCAAACATTTTCCTTGCTATTTGCCGTCGTGCTACATCCCTATACTATGGACGATTCATCTGTCCATTCGCAGCCAACTGAAAGTTTCAGAGATCACTACAAGTTCGGGATGGGTGGAGCCAAAGACAAAATCAACAGAGCACAGAGCACTGCAGAGCTCCGCCCACGGGGGCAAGTGCTGGAATGGGCGGTGCCCACTGTCAAACATCTTATTTTTGCTTCGAAAAAGTCCAGACAGCGGGGAAAAATGTTAAGAGGTGAGGGTTGGGTGTACAAACCAGGTGGAGCAGACCCACGTGCTGTGGGCGGAGCTTTCTCGAAATGAGCTGTACTTTTCAGATGTATTCATAACTCAATTCAATTAAAGCACAGAGGCCAGGAAAAAAATAAAAAGAATGAGCAGGGCCTTATGCGTGCTGGGCATGCGTAAGCTTAGCGAACCTCCGCCCACGATGGGCTTTTTTTTCACGGGGTCAAAAACCCCGTGCGTTGAGACGAAAGCCACTTTCAAAAATGGATGCTATTTTTCTTGGAAACGTTCTAGATTGCGGGAAAGGAAGTGATTATAGGTAATGGAACAGTTGTGGTCAAATCCCAGAAGTGGGCGGGGTTGGCGCTAAAGTGGGCGAAGCTTAGACAAACATTTATAACTCTATTGAGAAACTTCCTGAAAACACAGCCCCATTTCACATCCCAAAAAACGATGACCGCTACAGAAGTGTCAGGGAAGAGGCCCAGCGATAATAAAGGTTTATATAATAGTGAAAATCAGAAGCTCATGTGACTCCGTCCCTCATGGCTAGAGCCCCAGCGTGCGATAGCGTGCGTAGCTGTCTGGTATATAATATAAGAAAACGCATACTTTTTTTTAACGAGAGGTGCCCTCATGTTACTTTTTTAGTGAACCATTGGTCACAAGCAGTCATTCATTGGCTGGAACCTCACCTTCGACAGTTCTATCGCGTATAAGGCAACCATATATGTTCACTGGTAGGTCTCTCTTGTTCTCTTTGTGCATCTCCTGAATGTTCTTTTCGATGTTTGAATGGGACCTTTCCATTACAGTCGCCATAACAAAGCATGACCTTCGCTTTGCAATGTGTTCGTGAACTGCAATGTATTCTTAAAGACACTGTTAACGAAAAAGTGGTTTCGGAGATTTGCACATGGTTTGAATTCGAAGCCCCCTCTAGTACCATTCGTGCAGGAATGAGGTCGGAAAACGGCTGGATAGGGCACAATAAGGGGCCGGAGAAGTACCCACGGTCGCCCTCCGCCCCTCCATCGGTGTCACGTTAGACGAGTGTCGAGACAATACGGATTGCTATTATTCGTTCTAGGACCCACGCACAAAAAGCTAATCGCCGAGTGATGAGACGATGTTTTTCTCCCATTCTTTTTTCCTCTGTTTTTCTTTTTGCTGCCGCGATCCCTTATTTGATTTCCTACTCCTAGAGGCTGAAAAAGGTGAGCTACTTTTGCTGTTACTAAGGTTTTTTTTGTTTATTTATGCTTATAAGTGAATGAATTGTGGATTACCATTGTCTGTTCTTCGCACCAGGACCCACACGCGCGCAGTGAAACGCACTGTTTAGCTCGTCCGGGTGCCCCACCTTCTTCATTTTTCTGGTTTCATTCACGTCCAACCCCCTTTTTAACGTTTTTTTCGCGGCCTTTTTTTTACTATGAAAACACCGATGCACGCAGTTTCTTCACCTCAGTCGCACTAGTTTCGATCTTGTCTTTCGTTTTTCATCATGATCTGGATTACCCAAAATCATGTTAACGGTGCCTTTAAGTGAGGTTTCCAGGTGGCTTGGGTCTATCGCGAGAGGGAAGTCTGGTGTCGCTTCATTCGGAAGACGACTTTCGAGATCACAACATGGCTCTGCGTTACCGGTTGTACAACCGTCTTGACCCTGGAGGACAACAACTAGTGAGCTTCTTTCAGTTGTAATCTAAGGCTTTCTTACTGACAGTAGCGGCATTCATAGTGTTGGGAACGTGAAAGGTAAGCACGAACAACGATAGATTTCGACCATAAGTCAATGACTGAGCCGGAATTCAAAAGCCTTCAAAGCGCTTCAACACGTCTGTTCAACTAGGCTGTGCTGTAGCTTAACAGATTGGTAATTCGCTTTGAGCAGCTTTGCTTTTCATAGAGTGTTCTTTCTCAAGGTATAATATTCTCCACATTTCGCACGTCTGTTCATGATTAGAAATTTTAGTCAGAATACTACTCACTGTAGTGACTTTTTTATTCTGTTTGAAGGTTTTCCCGAAGGTGAGCCTAGAGCCCCTCAGCCCTCCTACCATTTACAATGAAGCATTAGGACGCCGATAAAGAGTACGGCAAGTGTGTGGGAGCCACCGGGGCGGTTACAGACGGCGACGCGTGTATGCGGACCCTACAATCATGTGTCTGTTTTCTTTTTCAGAAAAAAAAAAAACAGTTTGCTATGCCTTTAGCACTTGAATACGCCCTGTGGGAATTATGTCAATTTTAGTCACGTCTGACCTCTGTCTGCTCAGCGAATCCATACATAGAGGGGAATGATTGATTGCTAATTTTGACCATTTTTGCACACTCAATATACAAGCTTCCCTTTTCTACCTGCTTACATTCTTCACTTACGCACGTGCACAACTTACACAGCATACTCTGATAATCGCGTAGCAATTCATGGTTGAAATCAGAAGCAGATCCTAAAGTTTAGCATGGATTCATGATAACATGATTAGGTGAATCGACGCATAGAATCGTTCTCGATTTAGTGCAGCGCAAATCTGATTAAGAAAAAAAAATTGAAAAATTTGACTAGACCACTGTCTCTCAAATTAGAATTTTCTATGGTTTTCTGTGAGGTTTTTTTACTGCACTAAAATTGCTCAATCCGATTGTGCTTTCAGCGAATGCCAGACCACGTCATTCCCTCCGAGTATTTCTCAATATTACCGTTCGAAGACATGAAGGATCGCAGTGGTAAACAAAGCAGTCTTGTTACAATGCAAGTTGAATGGCTTTCGGAAATCCGTGTCATTAGAGAGGTTCAATGACACTTTGATGTCTTCAGGATTGAGAGCTGCTGTATTCGCAACAATTTTCATAATTTTGCAAGAGTTCCCCGAAGGTCGTTGGCAAAGAGTTTTCCTTTTCAGTTTCTCCCTATGGAATACAATGATGGGGACTTCATTGTTGGCGATGCCATGGGCGTTACAACAGGTTTTGCTTTCCATTTTTTCCACTACACCCAGTAACCCTATCAGGTAGATTAGGGAATTTTCATTTTTCAGGCTGGACTATTTTTTGGACTTTTTCTGATGCTGTCGCTTGCAATGCTTTGCTTTTACACTGCTTTCCGAGTTGTTGATAGTCCACAAGGCATAAGTAAGTTGATTACATATAATATGGGAAAGCTAGAACAAAGGTCATCAATAAGTATTGGGACAGTATGAAATTGCACATTTGAGAAAAAAGAAATGTTTTGAACCGCATAGTACAGCATACAGTGATTCATTCTGGAGCAAGGCAGTCTTTGGTGTCACTAGGATTAAGTCTGTTCCTTAACGTCTGCCTAACATCTGCGAAGGAGCGATGGGGAGCTGTGAAGTTACGAATAGTTGCTTGGTGACTCAGAATACATGCAGACATCACGGCATTTTGAGCTCTCCTTCGCTAAGCAGATTCAGTTGTTTGAACTATGTCTGTGAAGTATCAGTAAAATCAGGTTGAAAATCGTGGTTAGTAATATGAACGGGAAGGAGATAATGTCGAATGATCCGGTCGTGGAATTTATTTTTCTCTCTACAAAAATGACACGGTTGGAGCGGGAAGTGAGATTTGCTCTAATAACGACCTAAGCGTCGCTCCCTAACGCTCTTAAGGCAGATCTATCATCTCGCTCTCTACAAAAATTGTAGCAGTACCAGCGTCAGGCAAGGTTAATCAGTGGTTGAGGGAAAATTTCAGTTCAACCAAAATGGGAGAAATTGCAAATGTAATCTTGTGATCTAGGAAATCATCTGCAGCAACGTCAAGTCGGGTAACTTCTTTCTGCAAGGTCCTTCATCCCTCAGCTGCTTTTACATACTGTTCAAAGAACTTGGCGACGGTTATACACGCGTATAATTGTCGCTCAAACTCTTTGGTATATTTGTAGGAGAGATACCGAGCTCCGAATCTCTGCTTAGAGAAGGTAGTTTGAGTTAGAACACAGAGCATTGGATGGCTAGTGCCGTGAGTTTGTTGGTCTGATGAACGGCAGGAAGTACTCTGCCCCTCAAAAAGTAGACTGCAGTCAAAGACACTGGTATTTAAGAAGGTTGTCATGTCTTGTTTCATTGGTAAAATAACGAACGAAGTGACCCCGCCATAACAGTAGCAGAACCTCAGGAAAGTTGTGCTGTCGCTTTTAGTAGAGTCTACCGTGGAGTTCCGACTGAGACGATATAAATCAAATAGGGTTGCTGTGTAATCAGATCTGTGAATGCAATCCCCTGCTAAACATGCATCAAATAAATGTGATCTGAATTTCAAGAAGATCATACGTTACTGAGGTCATTGAATGGAGGGATAATTAATTGGAGAAATAACAAACTCCCTTGATGCGGATTTGAACGAACTGAGCCTATGTTTCGGTAGGGACTTCAACCTACTCAGTTGACCAGTCTTGTAGGTCGTGTTCCTGAAGGAGCAGGACAGGATTATCTTCACGTTGAAGCTTCGCAAGCTGCTATTTCTTTCTGCAACACCTATTTGTTGCCTCTATGATTGTTAAATAATTGCGCTTTGAGAGCAGGATTGTCATGGTCAAACTAAAAAGTTCGTCGTAGTTCGAAGTTAAGGATCACAGTTGAAGTGGGGAGATGTGTAAGATTGCAATAGTAGCAATCCTCAGTAGTTTCTTGTGGAGCTTCTTTTCACTTCTCCTAAGCCCTGCTAGGTTCTAGTAGGATTCTTGCTAGGTCCTGGTATATTAGTAGGTTTCTTTGATTAATTGCAAGCGTTGATCCTTCTATTCGTGAAAGTCTAATATAGATTTCGTTAGGGATGCCTTGAATAAGTTTACTGATGTTTTCGCTAGAGATTCAATTTCTTTCATCACTTGACTGTAAACCACGTCAAGATATCGAGACGCGGTCAAATGAGGATACCAGGGACTTTGACTCCATATTGCATCCTTGCTTTTGCTCATGAGCAAATCTCGATTTGTCAGAAAAATGTAATCAAATTCGGCTGGGCGATTGGTCGAATATAAAGTTGTTCAGAATTTTGAATAGTTCCGAATCTTGTTGAATGAGTTTCTGGAAAAAGCTTTTGCAGAAGCTTTGCAATTTTGTCTCAAGAATGTCTAATCTAATGTGTATGGAAGCGGAAAGGCGATCAACAGCGTACAGACAAATACGACACATTTCGAAGACTTACATTCGACACTTAATTTTTCGACTTCTACTCCTACTTAATCGCATCTGTTCCACATTCTATGTCACACCCCTAGGTTCAAAGCACGCTTTGGCAGGGTTAGCTGTTCTATTAACGACATTCTAACGTCATATTCACTACACGAGGTCCCCTCTGATCACGTACCCCCACCTTTGTTTAGGGAACCTTGTAGTGGCTTACGCCTTAATTCAATTCCTTCTGCTTCTCTTATCGGACGGCCTCGTCCATTTTGCTGCCCTTGGACAAGCCATCACAGACGCTGCCTTCTTCAGATGAATAGGGAGGAGAGAGTGTTTGCACTGCTTCGCTTCTTTTGGGAGGGTAGTATTTTAGAAAATACCATTGAGCTACCTTTCATTCGTACATTATTCGAGCGTTGACGGCCTGCTCCATGCTACCGACAACGAAGTGTTGTTCAGACAGTGTACGACTGGCTCTACGCATTTCTCGAAGCTCAGAAATTCTCAGAAGTTTGGTCTTGTTCGCGCCTAGTTAGAACGTACTTTCGTCTAGCGCAGTCAACCATTCTGCAACTTTTCCTGTAGATTTCTCCTACTCTCCGCTATCAAATAGATGTAATCAACTTGGAAGATGGTCTTAAGCAGACCATCTGCGATATCTTTGCGGTGGCGATCGTTGTTAATAGACTTAGAGATGACGTCAGAGCCTCTGACTGTTCTAGACTTGTAGTCGCGTTTCTGACCAAGAAAATTCCGTGTTCTGGATGGGATCGCCCTCAATACATCAATCGCGGAGGTTCGAGCGCTTTTCCTAGATCGAAAAAGATCAGGTATCAGGCTCTCCGTTTTTCTCAATACATTCGAGGCATGGAGCTGAAATGTCTATAAGATCCGAGCAATTTCGCTTAATCTTGACAAGCTGATTGTAGAGTTTCATGGTATGCGCAGATAGGTGCCCAGATGTCAAGGGACTCGAGACATGTATAGAGCTCTCGTGAGGAAGCCTGACCCTTGGGCTGACGGTTGTCCTGGTGTTCGTTCGATTCCCGGAAAATTCATTCAGTATGCCGTAGCCAGTACTCACCACAAAGTCACATGAGGTAGTGAGCCCATGTGTTCTTCAATTGCTCTACGTAAGTTATGGTTTTCGTGATTTTTATTCGTGACAAAACTCTGGAATATCGTGTATGGGAGACCCTGAAGCGTTTGCAGCGTGCTGAATAACGCTGACTGTATGTTCTTCCTGCCGACATAGATTCTTTGTCTCTCATGTCCAAGTAGTATTGAAGAGATAGGCGGTGAGCCGTATGTCAACAGCTCTCTTCACTCCCTGATATGAAAGTTCGGAGGAGCAAAGGGTAGATGACACGGCCCAGGTATTGGTTGCTCAGTATCAAGGAAGCATCAGTTTTATTTTGCTTCTCATTGACATTGTCTTCGCTAGGTGCATAGCATGCTTCTCTCCGGAAGCGTTGTCCAATTTGGTCAGTATTCACTCTGCTTGCTTGCTCTTCGATATGATAAACACGATGCCGTTTCAATGTGAGGGAAATGTAGGTAAAGATGGCTGATCTTTTCCTCCCATTTTTCCCATCCCAAATGACGCATGAAGTTCTCGAGAACGTCACTGAAAAGTTGTCTGCGATAAGCTGAATCTGATCAAAACCAGCATGACGAACGATTACCTGAACCATTATTGAGCCTGTTGCACGTGATCGTCAGGCGCAACGGGACGCTGTCTATAGGCTACAATAAGGCTCAAAGCGACTTTCGTGAAGGCTGTAACGTATTCAGAGATAGCTTGGTGTCGACAGAAAGCAGGTGAACGTCGAGGATTTAGAAAGAAATGATGGGGAGCAATAATTTTGTAATGTTCACTCAAGACATCACCAGTGACGCGCAATACACTGGACAAATTCTGGCTGATATAGAAGATAACCAAGTGGTGTAATGAAGTACGAAAGCAGTATTTGTAGATCGAATGATATGTTTATGGATATGCAATACTTGTTGTGAGTCAGGGTGAGATTGAAAACAAGCGTGCTACAGTGCCCCTTCACTATCTATGTGTATTCTGCCACTAGAATTCTTTTATTGTATATCACGATAATTAGGTAAATAATGTATAGGAGAGGGGAGAAGTGTGTTAGTACCTCGAAGATCGACAGACAAGCAGACAGCAGATGTTCATTTGGCGCTGACAACGATGTGAGTGATCGTTCCCTGGAGCTAGAAGTGAACATCGTAGTTTGCTGGCTGTTCGGATTCTGCTTGACAAATAACATAGAACTTTTTCAAATTTCCTTGGATTTGTATTCCATTCATTTGGATTTGTTCGAGATATAAAGCTACCGATCTGTTTTTGCAGCTGGTGGTATGGATCCGATTATGATGGAGTTCTCAGACGTTTGCCGGCATTTTCTTGGAAAATTCGGAGAATATCTTGCCGTAATCTTCTCAGTGATTGTTCTACTCGGTGGCATCATGGTCTATTGGGTTCTTATGTCGAACTTTCTCTACTACACAGGAACCGTTGTTTACGGTGAGATCGTTTCTTTGGCATTCAATGAAAGTTTGTTTCTGAAGCTCCATGAGGACTCTCGACTGCTCAATTTCAGAGTCTCTTCAGCCGAACAGCTCGACTATTCCTATTATGGAGAACAAGACCTTCACCTGCGATGGTGGGTTTTGTCTTATTTTCCTCTTAGTTGTGCTGCTCCAAAGCTTAAATCTACAGCAGACATTATCTATACTTATCAATGCAAGAGTATCCATGGATCGGAGGAAGGCCAACTGTAGCGGGACCTGAAGGCACTTCTTCACGATCGAAATGATACCCGAGATTGATCACTGAAACGAATCTAAAGCATTAAAGGATGACACAAAGGGCGAGGCTGTATTGAAAAACCGCCTCAATAGGGCGCAATAAATATCAAAGATTAGGAGTGCTGGTAACCGATCCGGAAGCCGTGTAGAGGCTGCATCTCCAATAATGGAGCACGCATTTTATATTTCGAGCAGCTGGTCACCCGGAGTTGATTGAATGGTTCTGCTCTGTGATGCACCACGATAGCGCAGCACAACGTAATGATTACGTGCTCCTGACCCATGGTAATAGTGGAAAGCGATTTCTGGCAGCAGGGTCACAGCGATCAGACCTTTACGCACTTGCGTACTAAAATTTCGCTCGAGCATATCTTTTGTTGTAACAATATACACTACTCATTTTGTTTTTCGCTTCCTTCCCTATCGACGCACTCTTCTATCCTGATACTGGGTTTATTTGAAGTACCGGTAGTTGGAATTTATTGTGAATGAGTCGATGGTGCTAGAATGGAAGCGAATTGAAAGCGGAACACCAATCTATTTCTCCGCTTCTTGAACTTCATAGTTTTTTCTCACATCAGACTTTCGTTTGAGTCAGATTCAGATGAAAGTTTTAAACGATGAAAAGGATAAGGTTTTTGGTGTTAATCAATCCCGTCTGAGGGATGCGCCTCCGCACTCGACTTCCGTTAAGAATCGTAGTGGCGTAATGAGTGCGTATGTAACCTATATGTACATACAATGACTTTCGGTGGTCAGCCGAAGTACAAGTCAGTGCTTTTATCCTCCCAGGCGAGTCTGGTACCAATTCACCGAACCCAGAGAGATGGAAGGCTTGCTTGGCCTAGGCGGATACCGATCTGGGATCCGAACCCCTGACCGCACGTGTGAAATAGCGCGCCACTTGCCACTACACTACCTCCGCCCAGGTGAAAGTTTTATCATCAGTAAATGAGGATAAAAATGTTTCCAAATACTAGACGGACCCGATCGCGGTAGCTCATTGTTGTTGGACTGTCAGTATCGAGTTATCAATCCCATTATAACACCGTGGCAGCTAACCTGCACGCCCTACGCAAACGAATGAGGAATGTTGTATTGTCATGTTTCCTTATCCGATATTTAGTATAGCTTATCGTTTCTTTGAACCTTCGTGGTGTGATTCATCTTCAACTGGTAGTTCTGGTGTCTTAAAAATTTTTTACACACCATGTGATATCAGTTTCTATTAACAAAGAAGGGCATTGATGAGTAACAAGTTATTACGTTGAGAAAAGAAACGTTTTGCAGTGTACTGTCCAACGGAAAGAGCATCTCCTCTATTAGGTTTGGAAAGGGAATATATAAAGTTAGCCGAGAGCTGGTCGCGACAGTCCTGGGATTTTGATAGTCTTTGGCAACTGCAGGTATTGATTTCTAACTTATTTTCTCTGTAAATTGTGCAGTTCTATTCCGCATTTTATACGGAAGGACAAGAAGAGATATTCAATTTAATGACTACTTTCGTTTTAATATACACGATTTTTGTCAACGGCAAAATGTACAATCGGTGTTCACGGCGCACTAGTATAACCTACACTGAAGTTTGATATTGAATCCGATATACTAATATAAAAGCTTAAAAGACCAAGATTTCGGAGTTGAACAGTCCTCTTTTTTTGATCTCCACATATTCGGCTTTCACTCACTGTAATTGTAGAGTTGTGGTGGCATTTTGAAAGCGTGTTGCTGAATCAATGATTTGAGGTAGCCGCCCACCTCAAATCATTCATTAGCTTTATTCATTGGCTCAATGTAACAGAAAACGTAAGTAATCTCACTGAACCGCCACTAACCATTCCGGCAGTGCACCTCCATTAACCATTCCGGAAATCGAAGTTCATGCGTTGAAGAATGTGCTATGTTGCTAGTGGGACTGGGATTTATTTGCCATGAGTAATACAGCTCAGCAGAACGATGACTCTTAGAAGAAGCTGTATTCAGCTGCCCATTTCCAGAACAGAAAAATAACAGAAGCACCCATACATATCCATTCGTAAGGGTGTGGTCTTCCATCAGAACGAAAGACCGCAAGTATCTTTGACTGATTGTAGAAATTTGCTCGATTGTTCGTCTTACCGCATCCCACATATGATCTAGATATACAAATTACAAATTACTGTTCATCAATCTGCGAAGTTCATTCTGCGGTAAATGGTTTGATTCTATGGGGAACTGCAAATAATACCTTGAGCAGTTTTTTGATTCAAAGTCTGGAACCTTGGGAATGTGGGATGACAAATTTTCCAAAAAACTAGTGAACTATTGTTGAACGAATTGGGTGTGCTATGTTGTTCAGATGTGTCCTCTGGAATTTTCTACTCATAGTCGACCTCAAAAAACGGCGGAAGATTTTCGAATAACCCATTATTATTAACATTATTGGTCGACAACCCTGTAGACCCGATGAGTCGAATCCTTATTGAACAGTTATTGTTGATCATGTTAGTTATCAGTAGGTATAAAGGATCAGGCGCGTCGCCTGGTACTCCAGTTCCACCTTTCTGATCAAGCTAAACAGCTCACCTTTAAAGCCCCGTCTGAAATGTGCAAGCTTCCCGTGATTCGTTACCATCCCATGCCCTTACGCGAGCCCTCAGATAACCCCGAGCATTCAGGTGTTTTTTGAAATCAATTGTTCTCACAGTTCCGGGAATTAAAATTTCCTCGTTGAGATAGAGTTTTAGTTCAGTACCGTACGATCTGTGACTCATTTTGTGCTTATCCTAGAAGTAAAAAACTGTGTTTATGGTGAACCAGTGCTGATATTCTACATTTTTCCAACCTTTGTCTTGATATAATAAGTAATATCATTTCCCGATTCTACTGTGATATACTTTTCCGGGTACCGTGCCTGTATACCTCGCTATTATAACTCTACCCTTGATCAACTTCAAATCGCCGACGTTCTTCACCAAATTCAACGTGCTTGGAACGCTATCGGTGTTCTATCTGCTTATTTTCACCGGTTCAAAGCTACTGGAATGCGGAATGAACATGAACTTCAGTGATCCAAATTCAATTCATTATGCCGCAGGTAACGTCATGGATTTGTTTATGACTCAACAACACCATCTTTTTAACACCTTTTCAGCGTTCAGCTGGCGATTTCCTGCTCTCACTGGTACGCTGACATTATCCTTTTTCATTCACAATGCAGTGCTTACTATCCTCCGAAATCAGAAGAATCCCGAGAACAATGTGAGTGCGATATTACAATATGTTGAAATTCGAAAACTATCTCACTCCTATCATCTGGTGCACCTGAAATGTTTCACAGAATTCACAAGTTTATTTGCTCATGTATGTACGTCTAACATCCAGCCGCGGAAGATGTTCTGTATACAGCTAGTTAATTTGTATTGGTAAATAATATAACGTAACGGATTAATTCGTCGCAAACGGACTGCTAAGGCGCTGTCAAGCTGAAAACGGCCTAGATAAGGCATTGCACCATGTGTATCCTCGGTTGAGTTACACCGACACTGTAGAGGCTGCACCAATCGCGAGGAAACCTTTGCAGGAAGTTCCAACAACTTGCCATGACCCTAGCGACAGTGGAAGGCAGTTCTGTACAGTTCTGGCTTGATGTTGTCAGCTCTTATTGCAATTGCAACAACTGAAATCTCGTCCAAATACCTCTTCCTTGTTACTTCCGTCATGGTAATCTCGTCCAACCTCTATCTTCCCTATTTTAACCCATTGACGACCGCGTGGCCCGTATACGGGCCACGCCCTGTCGTGCTCCTGGGACTGCGTGGCCCGTATACGGGCCACAGTTTTATTTTCCATGTATAACATTCATTTTCGATTTTTTTGACCCTTTCAAGTATCGAGCAGGTTTATGACCTACTATGGAATCTTGACGCGCAGAGGTCTGTGAAACGTTTACTTCTGACTCTAGTAATAACAGAAAACAAAGTTACTTCTGAGCGCATTGGTAAAGGAGCAAAACCAAAGGTGACCAACTTTATGTAAAAAGGATGTAAAGGGACTTTGCCGAGGTATTTGATGATTCGTAACATGTCATTCTCATCTTGTCTGCTTCCTCGTGTCTAGACAGAGTCGCATTTGGAAATGATTTGGTAAAAACTCTCACTCCCTTCAAACAATCAACATTAGATGCCGTAACGTTGCTCTAAATAGTGTGTATGACTTGTAATCTTTACATGCCACATTTTAGAAAACCTTTTTGTCGGCTGGAAATGCTTACGAAAAAATTTACTTGTTCATAGGACCGCGTGGCCCGCCAGAGGGCCACAGCAGCAGCCCGCGAAAAGCGTGCTCGGTCCCACGCGCCAGACACGCTAAAAAGGCGCGGTCGCCAATGGGTTAAGGGGCAATAATGCCATCGAAATCGGCGAATTCACTTGCTTTTTTCACTATCGATGATCTATTTTCAACCTATACTTCCGCTTTTCGACGGAATATAATTGTAAATGTAAGTAGCAGTTAGAAATGATTGGTAGTCTGATAATTCTAAATGCTCTGAGACGGGCAGTAGGAACGGTTCCGTGTTACCGATCGCCCCGGGCGGCTGTCGCGGACCGTTCGCTTGGCCGTTATTACAGCTCTAGCGTTCCTCGTACAGCTCAGCCGATATGCTATCATTATTTTAGGCATGATTCTACTGTTAGGTCTTTTGCTCCTGCATCTCTCACCTGCTGCTGCATTCTGCCAAATTCCCTTCGCCTTCTCGCCGCAGCGCGACAATTTCGATCCTACTGCACCACACCCGCGAGGGGCTCTTTCGTACTTCGGCTTTACGTGATACACTCTCTGAATACTACATATGATATTCGTTTATGAACCCTGAGGATTCCTCACTATGATCGTTTCTAGCTCTTGACTGTTTTGCAACATATCTAAGGTTACAACTCTCCAGAAACGCCCTCGATAGCCAAGAGCTTAAATGATTTCTTCCATCTTTTCCTTATGTCGCTAGATCCAGAAATGGATTTTGCTTCATGGTGTTCGGATTGCGGATGGTAGGATACATGGTAAGTCCACGTAGCTCTCAATTCGGATTGTGGCTGTAGGGTGGAAAAGCAGAGTTTATCTACAATTAGTTAGTAGCTAGTTGATCGACTCTATTCTCGAGGAAATCCATCTGTTCACATAAACCAACAATGAATAAAAGAATCTCAGCCTAAATGCTGCTGATGTGAGAAGTGCAGAGGTTCAGTTAGGGCAAGTCATATTATACAGAAACAGTCATGTTCTTCAGGCACGCGATCTCTCAATCGGTTACCTATTAGCCGCTTTGTGTTACGTGTTCATCGGCTTCACGTTCTATGCTGGTTTCCCAGTGCAGAGGACTTGTATTAGTGACGTAGGTTTTTGTCTTTTCTGTGAGTTTAGTGTAAAGCTTTTCATATAGTATTCTTTACCACCAGAAGCCACTAAAACGCCCCTAGGCTGTTGTCAAATGATGCGTTTCACTGTTGCTGTCAACGCTACACCAAGCTATTCTCATGAAAGCAGATTCTTAGATGGCTGACCATGATAATTATACTGAAAGTGATGCATGTTGATACCATTGTGAACCGATCAGGGTAGCAGTAGCTATGCAATTTCTTGTTGTCTTCATTTTAGTCGTTCACGCGTAGTTATGGTTTTATCAAACAGACAGAGGGTTAATCACAGACTTGTCAGAGAACTCTTTTCTTTTCACATTTCTTCAGCCGACAAGTACCGGCCCCAGCTTCGGTCATAGGCCTGTCAGCATTCGGTAAACAAAAATGATAAACCTCCTTCTTTTGCTTCGTTGTGCCTTGATTTGAGTGAACAAAGAAGGCGCTGGGCGGTTTGTGAGCTTATGACTTGTAAAGTCTGAACTGATGTAATTAAGGCTCAATTGTTCACGAAGTCTCAGGTGTTTATCTCACATCTCCTTCACTAGCCACTTCCTACTACTAAAAAGGATCACGAGTTAAGATCATTGTCTCCTTGACTCAACTACCTGATATCTTTTTGACGCCGAAGGAAAGTGACCTGATATCGCAACCTCATTGTCAATGCTGTCCTCTAACCTGTCTCACACTGACCGTGGGCTAAGGAGCAACACGGCTCCTGCTATGCTTTACGGGTTAGATCATTCTGCTACATTAGGGGTCGGAAAGTGTGCCGTAGATTTTGCATTAGTCCTAATTTCCATGAAGTTTGCAGTGAAAGCTTCCATGAAATCGATATGTAAGGATTCTACCCACACGTAAACGCAAAACTTATCCGGCTACCTCTTCCATGCTTATTTGACCGTATCATGACCGAGCGATTTACTCACATTCGACACTAACTCCTTTGGGAGTTCGAATCCAGCTATTTTATGAAACCCCTTTTGAACGGTTTGTGCTCGTATGGTTGCCACACTTCAACGCTGTGAATAAGGCACGATAATGAGCATCGCTTTGGTCGACCTACTGCGATATCGCTAGTCAAACTAAAAAAAAGCTGGCGCAACAGCATTCAAGTGAAGGGGTGCGACATATTCCACCTTTTGCTGAAAGTTGTTCAGAGGCTTAAGTGGCCAGTGGACTGCAATATTTCCGAATGGTGAAAGGCTTGGTTAGAAGCTACCACATAAACTCACCGTCAGCAATCGCCAGAAAACCTGGTCATCTCGTTCAGCTGCTCTTTTGAAATCTGAACATTTTCGTTGCTGGCAAAGGAAAATGGGTCCTCTACATCAACCACATCTGCAAACCTGTCTGGTCTGACCACAATTGAATGCCGAATTTTTTTTTATGAAACCTGGAATCTATTAGCGGGGTATGCTCAGGGTTTGATGGGAAGTTTATGGGATGTACTGCTTTGGGCTGCTTTCTGCCAGATATAGCGATTGCTGACTGCAGCCAACCGCAATAATGGCTGACAGGATACGCGAGGAGCCTCTCAACGGGAAGGTACACTTGCTGCGTATAATGCGCTCCTCACATCGCGAAAAAGATGAACACGATCATTTTGAGCTTTCGAACTTCTTCGTTCTTAAGTCACCAAAGTTTGCGCGAAAGAAATTTGTGGCGCTATGGAACGTGAGCGGATCGTTGTCACGTCGATGGGGATATTTTGTTGAGTAGCAAAATTCGATTGAAAAGTCATGTTGTTTTGAAAAAGTTGTAGTATTTTGGCAGATACTTTCAGGACTCCCGGATATTCATCATAACTGATAATTCATGTGTGATAACATTGATTCTGAAAAAAAGCCTCTAAAGCGCCTATCTGTGGTTGATAGGATCACTCCTAAAAGGTTGCTTATCGCCTGCATCGTTCTCTGCGTAATCTGGATAGAATGAATGTAATATCCCGATTAGCAGCCAGCCAGCCCTACATGATTTCTAAGAACTTTCGAATCGCCGATGATTCCGCTTGTACAGATATCTGTTTGACACATGGACGTCGATTTTGATCCATCCAAAGAGTTCCCTCGTGCCTTAATTCATCAGAAATTTCATTCAAGCGTATAACCCAATCCTGGTCAACCTACAATCTAGCAGATCAACCGGAGGATGCCTTTGAAGAAATGTTGGCAACGGCTTGTGATTAGTTAGTGGTTGATAACTGATTCAGCAATCACAAATGTTTGGCTAACATTTTGTTCTGTAGCTAAGGATGGCTAAGGTTAGCTGTGTTACGTTGGAATTTTCGTAGGATAGGACGCTGTGGAGCCAAGTCGTCTACTACAACTATATATGAATCTTAAGTTTACTTTCTTATCGAAAGCCACAAGAGCACTTTACAAAACCAATCACCTTTTTATTCATTTAATCCATTGACGACCATGCAGTCCACATGCATTTGTATTTTTTTGTTTTATTCATCTATATTTCCATTCTTTTTACAATTATTCTTCTCAAAACATTACATCGGACCTAAATGGAACTACACACAGCGTGGTCCTCAAAAATCTTTTGATTTTACAATTGTAAGGGTGTTTTTTCGAAGGAGTACATTACCTTGGTGAATTCTTCGTTCGTTGAACAACTTCAAAAAATGATATATTTCTGAAAGACAGTCGTCATTAGCATTTTCGCTGTTATCGAGCAAACGCAAAGCTCCCAACGCAACGCAAAAAGTTCTCCGAAACGATTTCTGGTAAGGATTGAACTCATAATTGAATGACCACTAGAACGAGTGCCCATTCTATAATAAAGATCAATAATCACTCAATGTGGGCATTCTTACCAAACCCATCTGAAGGAACATTCCTAAAAACTTATAATTTTCTCTTATAAACTTCAAAAAATGGTCATGCTGGACCATGACGTCCATATGTGGGATGCAGTCGCGAGTGGACGAAAAGCGCGCCGGGCCTTCGCGGCGCTTTTCCTGCAAAGCGTCGTGGTCGTCAATGGGTTAACTTTATTTTTTTTTTTTGATATTCAAATAACGAAACGAAATTTTCTAGGTTCTAGGGTGACTAAACAGTACTAGTATGCTCAAAAAGCCAGTTTTTTTCTCCGAAACACGCTTTCGATTTTAGCATTGTTTAACAAAGCAAAAATATTATAAATTTCAGAAGAATAATTTGTTCTATGTGTCTACCGCTTGCTTTCGCGTAAAATAAGTGTCTATAAAGTCAATATATAAAGTATTGTTTAGGTAGAACTCAGAGTTGAGAAAGAAATCAATTCAGGTAACGTTCCAATACTTTTCAACCATCCAACCATTCGCTTAGACTCCTCACTGATTTGAAGAACTATTTTTTGCCATACTTTGGCATGACGGCGTGATGTCAGCGGTAGCTTGAGATTATGATTCAGCTCGACACCAAGGTTGCTTTACAAACATGGGTTCCCTGAAGATGATAATTGATAAAAAAAAGAGACGTCGTAAAGTCGCTGAGTATGATGTGTTGTAGCGCATAATGGGAAAAAGGAAGGACTTGAGCTTTTCAGTCTCGAACAGCTTTCCGAGAGATTCTAGGAAACACTCATAACTAGCAGTTTTCAGAATTTTCTGAACAATTTTGGTGCTGGCGACATTCTTAGCAGCACTGCTCGCCTGTTTCTACTTTTCCAAATGATTACTGTGCTTCCACTGCTAATGTTTCTGATTCGATCACAGCTCTTCTACGCATTCACTGGGAAAACGTGGCCTGGGTGGGATTATGTTTCCTATTTTTTCACTTGGATAATCTTTCTTTTCCATCCTATTTCCTTCTAATATTTCAGTCTTGGACCAGTTGTTCTCTTGAACTGCTGCATCATCTCAATTGCAGTCGCAGTTGCTATCCTATATCCTAAAGTTGGCAGTATACTTCGGTACAGGACTTTACCTATAGATCATTCTAGGCTCTTTTGCGCCGATCTTATTGCTAAGCTTTCAGCTACGTCGGTTCGCTCTCTGGCTTAGTCTACGTCTTCGCTCTACCCTGCTTGGTGTATATGAGGAAATTGCATGTGGAGGGTCGTCTGACGCCTAGGAAGAGGTTCATCCACTCCGCAATCATCGCTATCGGCACATTGAATTTCATTGCACAATTTGTAATTTGATAAACTTTCACTTTGTTAATATCTTCTTTCGATTTCTGTGACTAACAGTCGCTGTGGAGAACGTTGAACGGGGTTGTGTATTTTTTGAATTCTTGTCGCCTGTTAGGTTATGTTTGCTTGTTTATCAAATGAAAACGCATTTCCAAATGCGATCATTATCTGTTTGACAACACTTGATTCTCCTTGTTATTTCCCTTCGCAGTCTATTTATTTGATATTGCTGCAATTTGGTCAAAAATAAAAGTTTAACTACTGCAGTGCAGTTTCGGTGTTTCAGAAATTATGGGAGTATTTGATCCAGCTTACTTTTGAGCCTGCTTTTGTTGTTTTTTGTTGCTGACTACTTGTCATCTGATCCTTGACCGTAGTGGTTTACTCTTGTGACTAGAGGAGCTCCTTTGCACGCGAGCAGTCTGAAGCGAGTTTCCAAACTTCCTTTTATATATCAATTTCCTTCTCATAGCAGCTTTGACAATTGGTTCGCGGATATGTTTGTATAGGGACGAAAAGTGGCTTGGTTGTAAAAGAGTACAAAAACAGGGTCTAAAAAACTTTTTTCGGCTGGTAACATATAAGCATCTCAGATTGCACACTTGTATGAGTACACTTCGAGAACTAATAGAACTTAGCTGCGCTGGTTTCGTTTTAGTTCCTGCTCAAAGCCTGTCGATAAGTTCGTACGAGATATATATGATAAGGAAAGCATGCAACATTCGATTTCATTTTTATAAAATTCCCAAAATAGGCAGCTGCCTAATAGTTCACTTATTATAATACTACAGTGCGTTTCAAAAGTGTGTGCTTATTTACAAGGGAGGGATCCCAAATCGAAGTGGCCATTTGAAATGAGACCTACACTGCTAGACGTATTTTTTGATGCTGATTTCGAATCTGCATTCAAAATCTGCCAAACGATTCTCCGAACAAGGTTATGGAGGTGGTCTCCAGAGAGCGCTCAACAAGAGAAAGCACAAAAGGCATGGTCGCCGGTAGTGAAGCAGTGGCGGCTTGGAGTAGAGGTAAGCGTGACGCTTCATAGGCATGGGACCAAGTAGCGAGTTTGATGGGCGACGCCGTTTTTGCGTTATGAAGGACTTTTTCCTCCAGCGTGTTAAAATTTTTTTTTATGTCAGTCTTACCGCCTTCGGCGACTTTTTAAATGTCGGGGATGGATCAGTTCCAACTTGATCCGTCCGACATCTACTCTAACCACCAACATGACAAAAATTCTGTTCTTATACATTCCAAATTCACTGCAGGGTTACTTTTACCTATTTTAAGCAGATGTGATAATCTAGCACGAAATGTTTAAAATAAAGTTTTTCACAATGAGCGCAACGAATGAATGAAATTTCGCCGCAGGAAATTTCAACTTACTGCACCAGATGGAAAGCAGACCTGTGTAGGTGCCACAAGATCACCTGGATGTGTGCTCAAGAACCAGGCGGCGTGCCATGAGTAGGAGCGAAACCTCTTAGGAGCCTAGATTTGGAAGTACGCAAGTGACAGTAATCGAAGAATTGAATCACGAGTATAAAGGCAAAACTTGAGATCATGAGCCAATGCATATGCAGTGATAGTTTGTACATATTTTTGAATGGCAAAGAGAAATAAACGTCCAGCGGCTGTAACAACCTCGTAGTATCAGCTGGGATGTTCATCATCTTCAACTGGTTTTGTGAAGGTAGTGCCGACTGGATTCCTTCGTGTTTTAAAGGATGTTCAAGAGTCCATCTGCAGCAACATCGATGTTGGTGAGTCCGGAGCAGCTTGGAGCATGGAAGACTCTCCTCCTTGGAAACTAGCCAGTAGATTCCTATTAAAGCTCGGCTGGCTCATTTCGCAGTGGTAGACCGTCTTGGCTGGAACTGGTTCACCTCGAGCATTCAAAAAATCGCCGTAGGCGGTAAAACTACTATAAAAAGATTTCTACAAGCTGAAGGTAGAAGTCCTGCAAAATGCAAAAACGGCGTCGCCCACCAAACCTGATCCTTGGTCCCATGCCTATGAACCCTCACGCTTATCTACACTCCAAGCCGCCAGTGCTGGTCTACCGGCGACCATGCCTTTTGTGTTTTCTCTTGTTGAGCGCTCTCTGAAGACCACCTCCATAACTTTGTTCGGAGAATCGTTCGGCAGATTTGAGTGCAGATTCGAAATCAGTATCAAAAAATACGTCTAGCAGTGTAGATCTCATTTCAATTGGCCAGTTCGACTTAGGATCCTTCCCTTGTTAGCAAAAAAAAACAAAAATATAACCGAAATCAGAAATCAATAAGGCCTTCTAAATTCCTGTAAGGGTATCGACTGAGAGGAGTCGTTTGAGAATGGTTTCGTTATGGTAGGTTCTTTACCTTCGAAATTACGAATTTTTAGTGTGCACATACTTTTGGATCGGCAACTGGGTCGCTCTTTTTCATGCATTGCTAGATCCATTCAAGACCCTGGCAGCTATCGCTCACAACCTATTCCTAGCCGTCCACGTATTTTGACTGCTCAGGGCAATAGGAGAGTAGCCCGTCTGGTGGCGAATACTTCTTTGAGTGTGAGTCGGATCCTAGCTCAGATGGATTTATCAGTCTCGCATACGACCGTTTGGCGCTCTATCCGCTCTGATGAGTATATCACGAGAGACGATGAAGAAGGCTACTCGACTCAATACTCGTCACAAGCTGACAATGCTGTAGTTTGCTCGCCTAGACCATCGAAGAGCCTCCTCCGAAATACCTTCTCGAAAATACGAGTGGCGCTCGGCGAAGGTCCCTCCAGTGATGACAAAATCTATCCGGCCCATCGAGATTGAACTTCTTTTCATCAGAGATCACCTAAGAGCAAAATGGGTACAACCCGTTATTTGTTCTGAGAATAGGAGAATCCTGGAAATTCTCGAACAACCGTACCATTCCCATGATGTTGAGAAAAAAAAAGAACAAACTCCAGCCTGTCTGCTTGTGACGAGAATTGAGTCGAGGAGCCTTCTTCACCGTCTCTCGTGTGATATGCTCAGTAGGGCGGATAGAGCGCCAAACGGTCGTACACGAGACTGATAAACCCATCTGAGCTCGGATCTGACTCACAGACAAAGAAGTATTCGCCACAAGACGGGCTATAGTCCTGTTGTCCTGAGCGCTCAAAATACGTGGACGGCCAGGAATAGGTTTCGAGCGATAGCTGCCAGGGTCTCGAGTGAATCCAGCAGTGCATGAAAAAGAGCGGCCCAGTTGCCGTTTTAAAAGTATATGCACACTCAAAATTTCTCATTTCAAGGGTAACTAAAGAACCTACCGTAACGAAACCGTTCTAAAACGACTCCTCGTAGTCGATAACCTTACAGGAATTTAGAAGGCCGTACTGATTTCTAATCTCGGTTATATTTTTGTTTTTTTGCTAAGTGTGCACATTCTTTTAAAACAGAGGAAACATTTTTTTCCAATAAAACATTGTGTTAGCAACCACGATTTTATCTCAGAGAAAGTGTTCGTACCTAAAAAAACAAAATGTTGGGTGTGCACATACATTTGAAATGCACTGTAGTAGTGTCATCATGAGCAGCGACTCAACCAAAAACCTCTTCCATGTATATACAAGGTGAAAAGATCGGTCAGCTTCGATTATAAGGTATTAATATCACAACGTCGAAAGTTTGCGCCTAGCTGTGCTCTTAATATTTTTTGAGAAGAAGAGGGTTTTTCATCTCATCTCAGTCAATTTGCAATCGCGGTCTACACATGCTGCGGTCAATGAATGGCCGCACTTCAATACAAATTACATAGTAAGCATAGGGGTTTTCTTTATAGGTCAACTGTACTCAGTAGTGGAAGTGAAATTGAATTCCTTCCCAATCCATTGCGCTCAACCGAACGGGACCCGATCCTACACCATGCTCTGCAGGCATCGTCACTTTTGAAAAAGGCGCTTCACTCAGTTTTCATGGTGTACCTTCCATCTTCCATCACATCACCACTCGTATTAGGTGTATGCATTAATTTCCGTCGTTTTGCGTGCAAAAACATACTTATTACAAAATTATAACCAAATTACATTAACCAATGTACTGCCCATCGTTAGCTACAACTTTTTGCCATCTTTCTGGCATCTTGTTGACTCCGGGTCTGAAAAGTCTTCATCTTCTGAAGCAATCCTGTTATCACCCATTTTCGCACTTCTTCGGCTTTCCGGATGCGTGTATCTGCCAAACTGACTTGCATGGAGCGGAATAGGTGGTAATCAGAAAGAGCAAGATCCGGAGAGTATGCGGGCTGAACAAGCTGATCCCATCCAACAACTGCAAACTTTTAAAGATCTTTCTTCGCAATATGGGGTCTGGCATGTTCGTTGTGGAACAGCATCTCATGATATTTTCTTGCGATTAACGGCCGCTTGTAGGTAAGAACATCCTGCAAACTGTTGGTGTTCGTAGCGGTCAGCAGTAACAGTTTCGTTCGGGTTCAGCAGCTCATAGTACACAACACCCTTTTGGTCCCACCACCAAATGCACACACAGCATTACTTTGTGACAATGGACATTTCACTTTCGTTGCAAACTCTCGAGTGAAGAGAAACCATCTCAGCAGGTCCATTCAGATGAAGCTTGTCCTCCATAAAAGCATCCGGTGGGCTTCAATGCCAGTTTTCTTGAAATCAAACAGCAGGAGAAGGGCCCCCCGGGAAAACGGTTCATCACGTTCTATGACCAATCAGTCTGAAAGCAGCGGGATTTTGGGGAAAAACTGATCTGTCTGCCCTTAAGTAGGTACCAATAGCCTACCTTACAGAATATGACAGGTTTAACCGGCAAAACTTTAACATGGTTCGCCCAACGGCCCTTAGAATTCGGCGGCGGAAATAAATGCACACACCTAATAGATAACAAGACCAGACGGTGAACTCAATATATACGAGTGATGGTGTGAAGGAAGATGGAAGGCGTACCATGAAAGCTAAATGCAAGCATATGCATATGCATATGCATGCATATGGGAGTTCTTTATAGGTCTACTGTGTTGATTTGTGAAAGTGAAATTGGATTCTGTACCTCCTTTCTGTGTTAGAGGTGATCTGCCGCCTGCACTCTCCCAATTTTGAAAGCTCTGGTCCAAGAAAACAGGAGTTTTTGATTACCAGCGCAACACACAGACACACTTCATGTGTTGGGTTCATTCCCTCTTATTCCAACTTGACTGCGTATTTCAATTTTTCATTTTTCAAACAGCGGTCATTTCATCACGACCCATACTTTCCCTCCTCTCCCCCCCCCCCCCCACCCCCTCCTATGCCTCTGCGGACTGACTCCATTTCATTTACCTTCTACCACCCACCATCGGTGATCAAATCTGCCGTCTGCGCTCATTCCAAATTTGAACGCCCCACGTCAAAATTAGCAATTTTCGCGTCCGTCCCACCTCCTGTGGGCGGAGTCAAGTCATGACACCTCCCATCAGCATTACCATACTGCCGCCTTAATTTCTGGCAAATTGCCGAATGCCTCACGTCGAAACTGCCAATTTTCACGCGCGTCCCTCCCGGGGTGGAGTCCTGTCACCTCCCCTTACTCTTCCCATCCTGCCAATCCTGCCATCTGTACCCCTTATAAGTTTGAACGCTCAAAAGCACGGAAACTGTAGTTACGAATTTTCGATCAAACTGCCAATTGCGGGGTAAATCCGGTCTTGTCACTTATCGTGTTTCCATCCTTCTGCCTGTACTCCTATAAAATTTGAACGCTCTAGGTTCACGGGGACTGGGATCATGGATTCAGTCAGACACACACACGCACATCACTCCTCACACACACACGCTACACACATACTGACACACACAGACACACACAAACACACCAACAGACACTATAAGTAGTATTATATAAATAAGATAAATTCCTAGCCAGTAGTAGCAGGTTCGTATCCCATCTGTGGTTTGACGAGCTATCCATAACCCAGCATCCTGATGTGGCGTTCACTCTTTGATGTTTTTCAGGGGACTGCCTCCTCCCAGGTAATGTTGCGACCATCGAGTCACCTTATTAAAGCCTTACGGTTGACGTCGAATGATATGCGTTATGTTGAAAGAGTACGACTTCTTGACTACTGGAGTATCCAGGATTCTGCTTTGGCCAGGTTTGTTCTCTGATTTTTTTTTTGCTTAAGCATAACGGTGCATCACAGAGCCGTTCAGGAGAGCGGGGTGACGCCGTAGTCGCTCAACCCGTGTATGTAGATCGAACAAGGTGGCTTTCCGTGATGAGCGACCGCAGGGTGTGGGAGTGAAGGAGTTCGAGAGAGCGTGGGAAAGTGAGGATCGGAAAAGGATTAAGAAGATCGGACTGATTGGCAAAGTGAGGGTATGTAGGTATGCCAGTCACTAAATATATCATTCCACTCCCTGTGTCCTTTTCGCTTTTTCAACTATAGCAAGGGGCTAGGAACTAAAAACTCAATTTGATCCCTAATTATCGGCCATTATCAATTATTATCAGCACTTGTCAATGAACATCCTGATTCGATGACATCCCACATCGTCCACCAAGTTATCAGGCTTCCACAGTCAACAGTGGGAACCCTGACAACGACAACGTCCATGCCTTCTATGACTCTTTATCAGTCCTTAACATTGGATATCAATTCCTCTCACCTACCATCTACGATGATTCCTTGCACCCTACATAACCTACCAAAATGCAAAATTTCCAGTGTTATTCCGAATGCGGGACTTATCGCATGTCTGTATATTACCTTGTGAGACTCTTAACAGTGCCTAAAATGTTATTGCTTCCTATGACTTTCCATAAGTACTAAAATCCAGCCTCCTGTATTCCTTTCAAATTTGCCCGACCCGGCGGACATCTACATTAATGATTTTATGGTCACACACCACCCACACACACACACACACACACACACACACACACACACACACACACACACACACACACACACACACACACACACACACACACACACACCCCCA